>JASFAT010001400.1:0-54521 GCA_031353405.1 Baronia brevicornis
GGGCAAAGGCGGCTTGCGAATAATACCAGACATTTCATTCTGAACGAACTAAATCAGTCCACTGATGAGAAGAAGAGAAGATGTTAAACACTAAATAATTAACTATTATATTTTGTTGGCTTTTAATGTTAATCATTAATACGATTTTTAAATAGTCGAAAACACGTACCCAACATTTTATTATTTAAATAAAGAAATATTTAATTTTTTTTAAAGCTTTGTCCGAGCTATGACTAAGACGGAAAAGCTTTTGATGCAAGTTACATGTGATAATAAAGCAGTTTTAGAAAGTGGTTTAAATTATTTGAAGATATTGCAAAAATATATAAAAAATTGACAGCGACGTAAAAGGCATTAAATCAATTAATCAACAGCTAGCGACAATCCATTTTTAGATTTAGGCCTTCCCCAAGAGTCGCCACCTTGCCCGATTTTCATCTTCACGCATCCGGTATCTTCCAGTCGCCCTACGCAAATCGTCGTACTATTTAACAAAAGAAGTTCGTTATAAATATACATTTTCAAAATATTTAATGAAAATCTTTCATACAAAACTCGTTGAGTGATGATTGATTTTCTTTTCCTTTCATAAAAAACTACAACACATTACTTGTACTTACTAACGCTAGTTGTGCATTTATTATTTAAAAACATTTATATAAAAACAATATGATACTAAAACATCGAAGAGTAAGCTCATGTCCGTTACACATCTGACTCACGCAGTCGGAGATGCAGAGATCTAAATCGCGCGCAGCATGCAGAATACCATCGCCGTGAGCTCATATATCCGGAACGTTTTGTTGTACATATCTTAGTTAGCGTTTTTATCGTTCTGGCAATGTATTGTACGGCAAAAGGACACGTAAAAACAATATATGTACACGGAAATGATCGATACATGAATGCAATGACATTTTTCTTATTATTATTCACTCCTTCTATCTTGAGGATCGTGAATTATCATGGTAAACTTCTTGTAAATTACTTGTCGCCAGACCACAGTCTATGTAAGTTTTATTGCTAGGTACGGGTTTAAATGGGAAGACCATTTCTGAAGATACAGTTCAAGTACGCAGCCATGTAGTGTTGGAATTATCTGCCACCACGTCGTGTAACCTACATAAATTTTAAGATAAAAAAGTTTTTCCTATAGAATAAACAAAAAAAATCTGAACTCTAAATATTTTTTGACTTAAAGTCATATATGGCCCACTTACTGGCCACGAGCCTCCCCATTTATTGAAAGTACATAAATTTTCTCGCCACGCTTGTCTAATAAGGATTTACGGTATAACTAGACTCTAAATACATTTGTAGGCCACATATATATTTATCCTGACGCGGGGATCTAACCTGACTCCGTTAACGGCAGCTAGCTTTCGCCATGGAAATCTTTTTGTATATATTTGGTCTGACCATCGCCTCAACCTTCGTGCACAAGGCCTGATGTCATTTACCGTACGTTGTTTAATATTATGTTCTAAATTTTCGATGTCTTTCAGGTGATAATGTCGAAATATCTTAGGGAGTGACAAAATGCCTAGAAAAGAGTTAAGTTTTAGCAAAGTAGGTTTCGGGCTGTTTCTTATTAATTTGGCTAAAATATCCTACGGCATGACGAGAGACCAAAAAACAAGTGGAGACTTACGAACTAGGTTTCAGGCTCCTTCTTAATAATGTGACCAAAATACTTTAGAGCCTCACGAATGACCATGAAAGGTTTTCGGGGATAATCACATCTTTGAGGATAGAAATTCATTAGTAGGATGTACAGCAACATAATATATTAAGAAAAGAAAGATTTAACAAAAAAGAAGATTTAACAAAATTATATATCTAAATCTATTTTATTCAACTAAACTTACAGGCGAGTATTCCGAGGTCTAACCAGCACAATTGATTCAATGACAAAAGCTACCGCTTTCAGAGTCACTGGCCACGGGTTTGATTCTCACATCGAAATAAATATAGATTTATAGACTACAAACGTTTTTTCCAAGTCTGATTTGCCCCGCCACTCTTCTTTCATTCAACCATTCTTCTAGAAATGGGGAGGCCCGTGCTCAACAGAAGACGGTTTTATTAATGCTGAAACCCTAAGAAAGCTGAAGAAGCTTCAAGCTTATTGTAACTGCAACTGCACTTTAACTTACTTCTGTATCTGGCGATTTATTAAGTTCGTTTACTCCCACACAAATGTATGCTATGCCGTGCGCCTAGAAAATTATTCACTACAAAACCGATGAATTATTCAAACCAGGTTTGGAAATATTCCAAATTGTTTCATTGCATATTATTCCCACGAACGTTTTCGAATTTCAAATACACGCTGCCGGCTGGCCGTGTCAACAAAGGAAAATAATATAAGCACACATGTAATCTTATTTCTCGTGTTTGTTATTCCTTAGAGGACAGTAAAGCCTCGCCGAAAGTTCTACATTGCGCTGTAACCTGTGGAAGTACACGCTGAATTACACGAAATTTTACCCAACCTTACACTAAAAGGTGAATTTCCTTTTCACCATAGAGAGAATTTAACTCTTAAACAAAATACGAAGAAAACTAAATATTTTACCATAGTTATTTTAGTATTGTTCTACTAATTGGGATCTTTTAGGAAACTATATGTCACCTGTCTTCAATCTTCAAGAGGTATACCTGTACGATTAACTTAATTCAGGTAGCAATAGACTAAGTGTTTAAGGTTTAGGCTTTCAATCAAAGGTTGTGAGTTCGATTCTATTGGACTACTGACATGAGCTATTTTTTTTATAACAAGAGCAACATTAATTTCAGCTAACACATAAATGGGTTGAAAGCAATGAGACAATAAATCTTCGATTTAATTTAATATATATATATATATATATATATATATATATATATATATATATATATATATATATATATATATATATATATATATATATATATATATATATATATAAAAATTTTACTTTGCTAAGATCCGCGACAAGCAAAACAATAACAGAAAATGTGTGTTTTTACAGAAACAGAAAATCAATAATGTGTGTTGTAAAAACACACATTATTAATTTTCTGTTATTGTTTTGCTTTTCGACGACAAGCAAAACAATATCTTAGCTAGGTAAAACTTTTGACTATCCACATAGTGATGGATTTCCGCAAAGTAACGCCTGATTTCATTCATAAATATATATACCTTCTTTGCATTCTTCTTTTCCTGATACCTTACCTTTTTCTTGGTTGTCTATGAAATTATCTTTGTTATATTAATGTATCAATACTGCCTTACACCTCAAAACGAGAAAAGTAAGAAAAATAATGTATGTGCAGTTTTATTTCGCCATTTCTTTTTTATTTAAATGAACCTCATTACTAAACCATAGTATAAGCTTGATTCTTAATAATTTTGATAGCCAAAATATTTCAATAAATATAAAAAATATCGTATACTGAAAATAATATATATATATATATATATATATATATATATATATATATATATATATATATATATATATATATATATATATAAAAAATTTTACTTTGCTAAGATCCGCGACAAGCAAAACAATAACAGAAAATGTGTGTTTTTACAGAAACAGAAAATCAATAATGTGTGTTGTAAAAACACACATTATTAATTTTCTGTTATTGTTTTGCTTTTCGACGACAAGCAAAACAATATCTTAGCTAGGTAAAACTTTTGACTATCCACATAGTGATGGATTTCCGCAAAGTAACGCCTGATTTCATTCATAAATATATATACCTTCTTTGCATTCTTCTTTTCCTGATACCTTACCTTTTTCTTGGTTGTCTATGAAATTATCTTTGTTATATTAATGTATCAATACTGCCTTACACCTCAAAACGAGAAAAGTAAGAAAAATAATGTATGTGCAGTTTTATTTCGCCATTTCTTTTTTATTTAAATGAACCTCATTACTAAACCATAGTATAAGCTTGATTCTTAATAATTTTGATAGCCAAAATATTTCAATAAATATAAAAAATATCGTATACTGAAAATAATATATATATATATATATATATATATATATATATATATATATATATATATATATATATATATATATATGGATAGTCAAAAATTTTACTTAGCTAAGATCCGCGACAAGTAAAACAATAACAGAAAATGTGTGTTTTTACAGAAACAGAAAATCAATAATGTGTGTTGTAAAAACACACATTTTTAATTTTCTGTTATTGTTTTGCTTTTCGACGACAAGCAAAACAATATCTTAGCTAGGTAAAACTTTTGACTATCCACATAGTGATGGATTTCCGCAAAGTAACGCCTGACTTCATTCATAAATATATATACCCAGTAGAGTGGCGATTTTAGTACGGTGCATTCTTCCTGAAAGTTTCTTTCCACGCACCACCGCGCTGTAAAATCTTCAGAGTTATTTTAGTACTGATACGATATTGGAACCTTCAAAAATGAGGCCATTATATTTCTCAACTGTTGGTAACGCTTTTGCAACTTCCATTGTGTTTTACATATCGATGGGTGCTGTTGATTGCTGTACACCAGGATATATGCGTGCTTATTTGCCTTTTTATCTAAAAAAACATGAATATGAATCGAATACGTCAAGATTAACTATTTTTATTATATTTTCACGCCTATCCCCAAGGGTTGGCAGAGACCACAGAACTCCATTCGCTACCATTTATCGCAGCGAAACGACTCTCCATTGGTCGCTAATCGCCCTAGTGAGAATCAGGTGACGACCGATTGACTCAGTGGCAGGGCTCTCCGCTCGCCAGCTTAGTCGCAAGCGTGCTGACCGTCCCGAGCTCGGGCTCCCCCGGGTACTATGGTGCCTTACCTCAGCATGCAGGGCTCTGCTGGGGCTGACCTCCACCCTCCCTTGCGGCTCGTGGGATTCACTGAGACGAATTTAATATACCTAATTTGTTGAAAAATGACCCGTCACGTCCTGATTCTCACGAGGGCGAGAAGCGACCAATGAACTACTTACTGGTCTTAAATATGATAACACTACCATATTTATACTATATTTAAATGTCCTAAGCGCACTCAAAGGCATTTTCAAGTGTGCAGCCATTTAAACTTTTATTTTCATGTATTACGTACTTGTCATGCATGAGAACAATGGTCGCGGTACGGCGGGCGCGTCCTCATAAAAGATGTTCGCTAAAGGGCTGCGGCCTGATTCTTGCTTTCAAACTAGAACGCCTGGCAAATACGGTACATTTATTTTAAAACCACCCGCTTCTGCGTATTCGTGTTTTTAAACTAGGTTAGCCTCACGACATTACTCGATACAAAGTTTCCGCGCCGATTATTATTAATACTAAATTATGGAAAATCGTCTTTACATTGTCCTTACATAAATTTAGCTGAATTCTACATAGTAACTGGAACGAGTTGGACTACGAAAAATATTTTAATAATTGATATCAATGTTAAAATATTAATAATACAGAGTTCTACCACAGTTCTGCCTTCTTCATCTTCTAGTATCGTCTCCTACCACAGCTTGACATTCATTAGAGCTATTTGAACAGTGACCAAATTACCATATCATAGCATAGCACAGTTCTTTAAAAAATACAAGTATAACTAACTTATTAGAAATACAAAGAAATAAAGAAGACTAACAAAACATTAAAAGACATCTTAATTAACTCAGTGACGAAGCTATATTTTCGAACTCTATGGTTGTGGATTTAAATCTGATATCGGGATATGTATGGCCTAAAAGTCTAATCCGAATCTGGGTACCTCACTAATTCGCTTTGAACAAGCGCCTAGTGGACTATATATGAGATGTATAAAAAGTCAAAAGTTATACATAATTCAATAAAAGAAAAATATTTTCGGTAAGAAATTTGATGCTAATATAATTATAAGTGTATTATATACTATAATTGATAAGTGTTGGAGGCCACTTCACTTCGCTACGGGATAGGCCCATTTCTTGCGCTTTTTTTTTCTGTTTTGGGCGCCCACGATTTCCTTTCCCCTGCGGATTCCATTCGAGGACTTGTTTGGGGATATGATTGGCGTTGTCCCGGAAAATATGCTCTATACACCTACATTTTTTTCCACGTATCTGGATATTTTTCTGATTCTCTATAGCTCCTCGTTGGAGACCATGTTATCCAGTCAATATACTTCTGAGATTTGACGTAGGCAGCGGTTGACGAATACCTCAAGTTTCCGTACTAGTTCTTTCGTACTTTTCCATGTCTCATACCCGTATAGCAGAACCGTCTTTGTTATGTTAAATATGGTAAGTAGTTTCTTTCCAAAAAAGACTACCTTAAATAAAATACTAAACGATAATATGATTGTCAATAAACTATCGTAGTTTTCTTATGATTCTGAAATGGGGTGAACAAAGTACTTATAATGTCGCCATACTGTCTGTCTATCCTATTCCCTTCAGACACGACCTTGTAAACAAGCAAATAGGTCTACACGATTAAACTGTCGCACATGAAATATTTTTGAAAATACAGAAAAGAAAATGATATGCCTTATATATTTATGACTTTAAAAAAGTACACTTCACCTGTTATTCTTTTTACATTCGCTGTGACACAGTATTAAGTACTATTATTTTTACTTACAATATAATATATATATAATATATATTCTAAATGCCGATGTTTTTCCTATAAAATAAACGAAACAGTACTGCAAAACCAAAAAGCTTGGTAACTTTTGGTACGGGTCAAATAAATAAAAATAAATGTATATATAATAATTATACATTTGTGAAATTGCCCTTCCTCAAAATTGAAGAATGTTACCATGATCACTACGCTATGGATTAGGGATTTATTTTTATTGCTATGATACATGCTAGTGGAAAAAATTGGGTGACCCTCTTCTATGCAGGTTATCATACAGCAAATTACAAAAATATTAAATATTAATTTTAAAACATACAAAATTGTATTTGAATATAACATACAAGCCATATAAAAAAAGTCATTCAGTCTAGTCAAAATAAAAATTGATCGATAGCGGTAGTGACTTTTGAAGACTAATTACATATAACTGTGTTATATGAGAGGCTCAAAAAAATTCATTCATTCATTTGAATTAATGGCTTTCAATAGTGCCAAAATAGCACGGATGATTTCGCCAATGTCTCAAAACAACAAAACTCAAAAAAATTAAAGAGTCTCCCATGACTGACTTGACATTGGTAAAATTCGCTGATAGTTGCCATAAATAAAAAATTGAATTGAATTGAATTCTACATCTTAAACTCAATCATTCATTATGATCGCCCGGAAATGGTAAATGCACTGTACTCGCATAAAAACAAATTCCTGTCATTTGATTGATTGGAATAAACAAATGAAAATTTTTTTTTTTGGGTCACCTTTATTCTTATATATAAAAATGAAGGTTTATTCGTTCCTTGTGCTTTTACGAATCATTTATATTATTATCGCTTGCGTGGAGGTTGATGACATGTAACATCAACGGAACAGGAAACTTAATATAAATACATTATATGAACATCTTTATTTAAGCATAGCTATTACGATCAATGATGAATTTATACACACATATTACATTTAGACATACATTAAGACATACATACATATCGTCACGCCTGTCTCCCGTAGGGGTAGGCAGATACCACAAATCTCCATCTGCTACGATCTCTCTGTCCTTATACAAGCCCGCCGGTTAAGCGTACTCTTGACCTGGCTTGGTGAATTTAATCAATAATGAAAACAATTTGACTACCTGCATTATTTATTTATTATTGTTTTTTATTGAATAAGAAAGCACACGAGCAAGCATTTCACCTGATGGAAAGCAATCAACCTCACTCATAAACATTTGCAAGACCCCAAGCATCACAGAAGCGTTACCGGCCTTCAAGATATAGTCTTGTTCTTTGAAGGTTCTAATATCGTATTGGTATGACAATATTGCTAAAGGTAGCTAATTTCACAGAGTGATGGTATATATAAAGAAGTTTCAGATGATTTACGGTTTAATACAAAAACAAAACAAGCGTAGTGTGTTATTGTTCAATCCACCAGAAATGAGGAGACCCCTTACCGGCAGTGTGACATATAATTTTGTACAAATATGGGCTGTGTTTTTTTAATGTCAAAATATTAAAACAGGTGCTCTGTTGTTATATTCTATAAATTTACTCACGTTTGTACATGCCATGGTGCAACTAGAAATTCTTTCCATGCGCGTGAGCGTCTTTCGCAGAATTCGGTGATGTGATAAATTTATTCTCACCATGTGGCTATTCAGAATCAATCTTTCAGATGGAATAAACTCTGTCATGTTTAAAGGTACGTGCGTACATGTAGAGATTTATTGGAATAGCTTATGAGCCGTATTATACTTATTTTATCTGACGTTATTTTAAATATTTAAGAAGCTTTAAATTCCGTGCAACATTAATTATGTATCTTTAATTGATGTATCTTTAATCAATGTACGTAACCACTCTCCAACAAACAACGCTTTCGCACTGGCTATGGCGCTGCGAATATCTATGGGCGGCGTTGATTGCTTTCCATCAGGTGACACGCCTGCTCGTTTGCCTTCCTATCATATAAAAAAAACAATCAGACATTCTGCAATAAATATTATTCAAAACGAAGAAATGCACAGGAGAACACAAGTCAACTTGACGAGTTATATTCTTCAAATTAGACAAATAAAGTGGCATAAAAATAGGTACACGATAAAAGCTGAGAAAATAGCCTTGCTAATTAGCAAACTCAATTTAGCCAACAGTAATCTTCGAAGAACTAATAACCATTAAGTAAGTAGACGAGAGTTGAATTGAAGATTTCACTTACACAATGTTGGGTGAGTGGGTCGGTATTTATAAGTGATGTAATCGGATTCAGATTGATTATTTCATCATTCATTTGAATTAATTTTTTTAAGGTTTTTTTTATTTCATTTGATACTTTTTAATCGGTATTTCGAAAGTAATGCTCGTTTTTTTGTGTATGTATTTCAGGAGTTTTCAGCGTATTACAAAGATCATCACACAAACATATATTTTTAATGGGATAGGAGCAAGCGTGCCGCCTGATGGAAAGCGATCAACGCCATCCATAGACAACCGCGACACCGCAGGAGTCACGGAAGCGTTGCCGGACTTGTGTCGGAAACACCTAGGTAGCTGGTTCCACAGAGTAATGGTGCGTGGAAAGAAGTTACGAGAGAAGCGCACCGTAGTAGATCACCACTCATCGAGATGGTGGGGTTGAAAGTTTTCTTTACGGCGAGTTGTGCGGTTGTGAAATTCAACGGCGGGAATTATTAATTTTTATCTATTCTCTCAGTTATCTAAAACACTTGACATGTATTCGAAGATTTTTTTGTTAAATTGAAAGCTTGTTTTTTTAATTTTATTTATATTATACACAGCATTTAGATATTGAAATTTAAAAAAAATCAGTGAAGTATTGACCTTTAAATATTTGTGTGCAGCGGTCGTTACCATGATTGATTTCAAATCCACCAAGTTTTCGTCGGATGAAAATGCATATAAATCAAGCATCATAACAATTGCTTCAACCGTTGGCGTAATGTAAATTGTAGACGAAAAACTTCTTTAACCTTGGCCGCACTTGTGTTTTCCACGCATGTATCCAGGAACTTACGCTACAACTAAACATTATTCGGTATTGATACTTGACCAATTGCGTTAGAGGCTATTTTTGAATGAGCTCAGAAAAATGTATTGACGTCGTTTTGAAGAATGTTAATGATCTAATTTAATTCTGAAATCTTATGAACATGGGGAGGATGTAAAGAATTGGAAAGTTTTTCTTCATAACTATTAACCTCACCAATACGTATCGCATCATACTTATCAAATACAAAACTTTGAAAAACGACTAGTGGTATTATATCCAATCTATAATCAAGGCTAGGTAATTTTCACAGTTCAGTACCGGGCAAAACAATTACCTATCTCGAAAACTAGAGGGATGAAAACTCTTCATTACTTACTAGAAGCCTTCTTATGCCCAGACAACTAAACTAAAACAGAGGAAAAGAACTAAAACTGTTAACTTTTATGTGGCTTCTCATATCTAACCATTTTTAAATGACATATATTTTACCTGATGAAATATACCGTATATGACGTATAACCTGATGAAAAGCTAAAAACGCCACGCATATCTACAACACCAAAGGCATTGCCAAGCGATACTGGCCTTTGAGAAATTTTTTTCTGATGCATGAAAAGAATTTTTAGAAAAAGGGACTGTACTGCATCGCCACTTATACAAATAGTAGGAATTAAAACTTCTTTGTGGTGTTGTACGGTAGTGGAATTTAGCGGCGGGAATTATTTCGAACTATTTATCGAAGCACTCCCTATCGTAAAAGCTATAAAACATGCTGAGGGATATGAAAGAATCTAGCCGAAAATACGTTCAAAATCAAATATAGATATTTCAATAATATATACTTGAATAAAAATACATCGACATTTTGCATTCCGTTTTTCACAGACGTCTCTTCGCGGTGAAACTTATCGATATGCTATGCCACATCGGAACGACAAATCTCTGAAAAGAACTCTCTAAAATAAGTACTCTGAATTTGAAATAAAAACTTTGCTTTTATTCCGCTGTCAAGTAAGTTAAAGCACCACAAAGTGTTCATATTTTATCAATCGACGTGAAACTACGTGAAACGAATTTTAAAGATGTTCTTAGGTAGGAGGATTTTTTTCCCAGATCAAATTGAAAGTTTATTCTGCGAACCACTTTACTCGGTGTTATTTTATCTCAGTTTGTTAAAATATTACGCACCAATTCGGTTGGGAGTTACGCTTTTAATGATATCGAAGTGGTTTAAAAAATTCTAGTAATGTTTCTTTAAATAAAAAAATCTTTTAACAAATATTTACATATTTTATACAATATTTATTTTTTCTTTAATAATAATAATAATAATTCTTTATTTGTATAATGTGAGGTATAACAAGATGAAAAAAGACGTATAAAAGCTCCATCACATTGACACTTATAGCGTACAAATTTCATTAATTATTACATACATACAGATCTTAATACACATCTAAACTATTATATTGTCATTAAATTTATAATTGATTTATTTATTACATACACATGATCGATCTTTTAAAGCAAAAAAGTCCTTAATATTATAAATACTGCCATCTAATAGCCATTCATATAGTCTAATTTTAAATCTTATTTTATTTTTATACTTATTAAATATATTATATAAAAGTAAGAAGTATTGGGATAAGTTTATTTCGTCATTTTCATAACATAAAATAACATTCAAACTATAATACAGAATGATTTACACCCCAGTAATCCCCTCTTTTTAACTATCGTTGTTCTTGACTTTATCTAAGACTAGATTTTAAAATTAAATACAATTTTTATGTATAAACACCAAATATTTTCGATTTAAAGTTCCCAAAATTATCCTTTATAAAGTTTTCCTCTTTAAAATCAATTAAGCTAGTATTTAGAGTAACTATAAAAATATTGAAAAAGTAGTTTTGAACTCTGAATAAGCAAAAAGTCAAAGACGTTAAAAATTATATTTCTCTATATATGTAACTATAAAAGGTTTTTGCCAAGTAATTATATTATTGTAGCAAACAAAACACTCCTCCCTCAATATCTTTCAAGCTCTTTTACAAAACAGAATCTCACAAGGCATGTTTTCGCAGGAACTTCGGAGTAGGGCAAGTAAAAGAATTGTTGTTATTTTTAGAGACTCTCTGTTTTAACAATGTTCGCAATTGTCACCGAGTGCCTGCAGGGGTAGCAACAGATCATAGTGTCAGGGTCGTTGTACGCTTGGGAATATTGAATAATGTAAAGATATTTCTTTTTTTTCTACTGGAATTTTATAAATTATTTTGATTCAAATATCACTAAAGCATATTATATTTTTTTGTACGTATACAACTATATTTACATTCATCATCATCGCTATTAACAGCTCTTAACAAACAATACAGGGCTAAAAATAGACCTTTTCCTAATAGATAACAATTACCCACGCAATCTAACAGATAGGCAAATAAGAAAAAGAAAAACCTAAATTCTATTTTATGTAAATAATAGGAGGAGAAAAGAAAGTACTGGAAAAGGAAGAAGAAAATAAAGAACGAGCAATGGAAATGGGCTTCCAGATCCCCACACTTATCAAGAAGATGGAAAAATACATATAATTGGATATCTGCAAAGTCTCTTTTGTCGTTTCTATTCCGTTCAAAGGAACGTCGAAATGATGGTAAAAGGTTGATTATAAGTCGTCTAAAATAAAGAATTTGAATTTGAATTTGAATTTGATACCATTTAACGCTGATATTATCTGATGAAATGCAAAGAGAGATATACTTAATTGGCTGCCAACCTTCACCAGTCAGACACTCTCAAAAGAAGAAGACTCTTTGAGAATATAGGATTCCCGAGTTGTACCGGCCGATTCGTGCTACCACGGCTCTACCACTTTGGATTAATACTTTTTATATCATTGTAACTAAATGTACTATTTTATATTGTAATATGTGCTTAGTAACTATGCTTTCAGCGGTGCAGTGGATTGAACACCTTTGATATTTCATTATTTTAATAAAGGACGAGGTTCTCCGACAAGTCAAGTAAAAACGTAAACTTATGCAGACCGTTAAGACTACAAAAGTTGCTTACCTGGATCAAATCATGAGACACGACAGATACAAATTGCTGCAACTGATCATGATGAGAAAAGTCGCGGGTAAAAAACAAGTTGGTCGGAGAAGAAAATCTTGACTACGTAATATCGGGGAGTGGATCGGGTTAGTAAGTGCTCCAGAACTGCTACACCTCGCGAAGGAGGAGGAGAGTTGTGCTGAATTAGCTGCCAACCTTCGCATGTCGAAGAAGCGCTCTTAAAAAAAGAAGATAAAGGACGTCAAACGTAGGCGCAGGTCTTTTAAAGATTTTAATCTATCCAATAGATATTTAGAACCAAAAAACATATTATCCTTGCGATAGATATTTCTTGTTCGTATTTTTCCTTTTACTTATGTTACTGCACTTCGGCATTAAGCCAAATTCAATGAAGATTACATAGTCGTTTTCATTACTTTAAGTTTTCAACTTAGTCATAATACAGTCAGCTTATTTTAGTAACTTATGTGCCAGGAAATTATAAATAAACTTGAAAAAATACAGTTCTTTCTTTTGTCAATTTTGATGTTAAGAGATCGATGTTCGACTCTGTGAATCGAAATTTTCTCGGAATTTTAAAAGTATCCTCTGGTAATGTTCATTAATATCACCAATACTGTAATAATCCACTGCTGAACACTGGCTTCCCTTATAATTGAAGGGTATCTAATACCTTATTATACCTTAATCCCCACTATGGCGGGTGGATTGAGGATTGCAGAATGGCTTTTATTACGCAGTTGGAATCTACTGGTGTATGCCTACACTCCTAGCCGACCACTGGAAGAAATAGAGTGATCCCATTTAGCACGGAACGACTTATGAGCTTAATATATTATGTATTTAATCACTTAAATATTTGCACCTTCACAGAGTCTCTCCACTTGCCTTCAAAATGGTTGAGAAGAGCAATGGCTGCCACATTCGTTTCACCTAGACTTATTCCTTTTTATTATAGGTTCCTAAGCCTGTTTTTCCCCATTTTATATAAATATATTTTTATCTTTGTAGCTTGTTTGTAACTTAATTATAAATAACCGAACGTTTTCCTGGTTATCTGCGAGACTAAAACGTTTTTATCTGCACACATAGAAAAAAGAACAACAAAAGAGGATACCTGTGGAGTTTCTTTCGTCCTTACTTCTCCGTCAGAGGAACCTCATTACGAAATGGTGTTAAATTTGACAGTTAGTTAGCCGACTGACATTTGTCAAATGAAATATTATATAATTTCCTTTTATGTAAGAACTTGAATTAGAATTTACAACCAGTACTCTTTTTTCTGGACTACTTACCTAAATGGCTGTGTTTAGAAATCACTATAATAAAAATGAAGTGGGAAGTCAGTTCGTTTTCATATTTGAATGCAGCTAGCTCAATCTGTTTTTCATTAAACCCAGTGTAAAAGATGAATTGATACGAAAACAAAAAATAAACAAATATTCCATGGATCCAAAAGTAGAACATCCGTTGCTGTACCATTTGTTAAGTCAAATACAAGCTGCTACTGTGTGGTTTTTGCTTTAAAAAATAAATTACTAACAATTTCAAGCCTTATTTTCCCAGTCGGGATACCGCCAGTTTGATGACCTGATCAGAGGTATCTCTAAATATTTTACTCAAAAATATAGGAATGAATTTTGATTAACCTTTGTTTATAGGCTTTTGAAATGGATCTGATAACAAAGCGTATCTAAGCTTTTGTTTAATACAACATTTTCACTCTCAGTTATTGTTACTCTCAACATCGCTTCTCCTATTTCTACAACCACCCCTGGAAATGAAATGATTTTTCTTTGTTATTTTTGTTGTTTGACATCTAAGATACAACAACTATATACTACTTCTTAATACCATCATTTGATATTGTTATTAGTTCCATGAGCACAGGTAGCACGAGTTAAACCTCTTCCGTTCTTCAATTTATCTTGTCTTCTTTTTTAATAAAAATACCTCTTCTAATGTAAACGAGCATAACATTGAAATGATATTTAAAACTGAATTTAAATTTTTGCATGATTATTCAAAATCATCAGTTAAGCCGTAATCCTTCCTAATAGAAGTATTTCTTCTAATGTAAACGAGCATAAAATTGAAATTAAATTAAAACTGAATTCAAATGTTTGTATGATTAGTCAAAATCATCAGTTACACCATAATACTTTCAAATAGAAATACCTCTTCTAATGTTAACGGGCATAACATTGAAATAAAATTTAATACTGAATTTAAATGTTTGTATGATTAGTCTAATCAACTTTGATGTAACAGATCTCAGTTATCAGGCTAACGAAATATAAACATGCTCGAAGCGTTACGGCAGACTGTATTCCTACCATTCAAACAAAGAATCACAATCGCTTTCATCAAAGTAAGATCTGCATAACAATCAAGCCAGAATGAAAATAATAATAAACAATCAAAACCTGGTTGATATGTGTAACAGAATATTCATAGTTTCATTTGACGGGGGAATTCAATGGAAAATATTCTAGTTGCATTCGTATTCAATGTTTGCGTGGCGTTTATAACACGTCACCAACCTGCAATAACGATGTGTCTAATATGTAACATGAAAAATCCGTAGCTTCTGTACTTTCTAAAATATGGACATAAAATAAATATGATTTGTGACGATAAATATGGTAAATTAGGACATTTTCTTTATTTCCTGAAGTTTTAGGACACTCAGGAAGCTATTTTGTGTAACAATCATTTCTACCCAGAAATGATTATTTTAAGTCACAATATGATAAACACAAGAATTAAATAACATTTATCACCATCAATTAGAATAAGACGTTTAAACAAAGATGTTGGAGTGGACGAGTGCTGGAGTGGAGACCGTGTCTCGGCAAACGTAGTTTGGGACGTACCTTCCTTGGTAGAAAGAGCAACGATCTGCGCAAGATGGCTTGCAGGGATTGTATGCTTGTAGACGAAGATCGGGTTAGGTGTAACCCCTTAGGTGACTGCCGCCAGTGGCCTACCGTGGGGTTTGAATGATAATAATACATATATTTACATAGCTATCGGACTATTTTTCGTCATCATTCAAGTCTAAATAGAACTTTAGTGCGTTATCTTTCCACAATTTACCTAATTTCAACATAATTACAAAAATATCAGTATAGGCTTTGTAGGTTATTGGATTGCAGTAACCTACAAAGTTATATCGAGACCTCTGAATGCGTTATAAAACACTACATAGCTCAATATTATTTTTCTACTTTACGCCTGCAATATATTTTTCATGAACTTAACAAAATTCAATTTCCCTTCATTAGTCAAATCTGTTAAATATTGTAAGTTTAATAATATTTCATCGTTGGTTTCCCTGTAAATTGAAGGGGTGTTCCGTAATCCCCATACTTAGCAAGTGGACGGGAACCACATTTTGGGTTTTTATTAATCGGGTAGAATGGAGTTTTTATTGAAACCAATCGGTTTCGCCATTAAAATACCCTAAAAGAATTTGATGTTATTAAAAGACAATTTTTAGTAAAATAACGAGGAACCATGTAATGAAAATAGATTTTTGAATTGTCATCTGTTCAGTTAATGAGCGCGCAATAATGAATTTTAAACATCGAATACATATTCGAAATTTAAAATCCATCATTTTACTGAGTTCTTTTTTTATGTTTCTTTCACAGTTATCAATGCTTACCATTGGTAATTCTGCAATAATATCCCAATGACTCCATTAGGAGGTGAATTATCAAAGTTCTATCACTTAACTATAATTCATATTCGACGTACAAAAAGCATGTTCGTACACATTTCGCACTCAACTGCTTCATTGATACGAATAGTTTGCGTACGTTTATATTTGATACGTGTTCAGAAACGCAATAGCTAATTGTTTATATATTTTCCATCCTGTGTGGTTAAGTTTGTTTAAATTGTAATGCGTGTTGAATGAATGTAAAGTAACTGCATATCTCATTTATGAAATGGTAAGAAATACTAAGCAATATTACCACTACATATACTTGATCTGATACATATACTTTGTATCGTTAATTTTTCGAAATAAAGGTGACCAGTTCGCTAACGAGCAGGCTGGAATCTTCATTGCCTTTGATGTTCCAGATATCCATATGCTGCAGCGGTTACTTACCATTGGGACGGGCAATAAGAAAATAAAATAAAGAAGTTAATTGTAATTGAATTGAAAAATCTTTTTCGAATTAAATATTCTTCTATGGCATTCCATAGGTGGTAGGTAGGTAAGTCATTACTTACCTTAAGGAGTGAGATGAGTACCATTTCTGCAAAACTACAAGAAACTAATTCTTAATAATTATATTTTCGATTAAAGTTTTTTTATATTAATATATAATATAATTAAGTATGTATAATTATATATATGCACCTATAGGTGTGTACATATATATTTATTATAAAATTAGCATTGTATAAATAAGATATAAATAAGTATTCAATTAGATATAAATAAAAAAATCCATTTGTCCGTCTAAAGCAGGGGTTGCAAAAAACTTTTGATCATTTACCCCTATATAATTTTCGACTACCAACACCACAAAACCATCGATCCCCCAAAAATAATATTAATTTAATTAAAATATTAATTTACAAGAGATGGAAAATGTGAAGGAGACATTGAAAGACGAGTGAAAGTTGGTAATCAGGTTAACGGAGCCCTGCACTCTTTTATGAAAAGTCAGAATGTGTCTAAAACGGTCGGACTGGCAGTTCATCAGGGGGTGCTTAATCCGACGCCAATATACGATAGTGAAAGTTGGGTTTGGCAGAAGAAGCATGAAAGCAGACTGAATGCGGTGGAAATGAGAGCATTAAGAAGTATGTGTGGTGTAACCTTGAATGATAGAGTAAGAAATGAAGATATAAGAGAGCAATGTGGAGTAAAAGAAGGTGTTGTGACAAAAGTAGAAAAAGGGATGCTTAGATGGTTTGGACATATAGAGAGGATGTATGAAAGACGACTGGCAAAAGAAATTTACCTTGCGAATGTGGATGGAGGGGCCGGAAGAGGAAGACCACGAAAAACGTACCTTGACCAAATTGCTGAACTTTTTAAGAAAGGCCAGGTCAAGAGTACCCTCAACCGGCGGGCTTACATGGGGAGAATAATGAGTGTGGAGGAAGCAAGGGAAGTGTGCCGAGATCGTAGCAAATGGAGATCTGTGGTCTCTGCCTACCCCTACGGAAGACAGGCGTGACGATATGTATGTATGTATGTAATTAAAATAAAACTAGCCATTAGATACCGTGTTTGTACATTTGTTTTATATGATAATTTTAAATATTTATAGAATAATTTTACATTAGTTTTATGAAAAATATCTTAATGTTGATTTTTAAATACCTGTTTTGTTGTTACTTCACTTATTATTTAATATTTATTAAATAATAAGTGAAGTAACAACAGATTTATTGCTTCTTAATCAATGAGATGGGTACGCCTACTGTTTCTTGTTTCACGTATCTTGATAGATTCAATTGAAAAATTGTGTTAATTATTAAGGGTCGATTTTTAGATCTCTTCGACGAGTTCTCGTTTATGTCAACCTCTAAAAATCCGATTTCGACCCTAAGGGGTCGATTTACATTTTACAGTAAAACGTATTCTACCTAATTATTAATTTAAAGTCGAAAACTTCAAACACTATTTCAAAACTGAGTTGCGTGGTTAGGAACATATTATTGGAAACAATAATGGCTACCGTATTAGTGAATGTCCTTAATAAAAATGGGAGAAGTAATCGCTTTCGAATCGCTCGTTCCGGACCACAAAAGACACGCAAGACCGCAAGTATTCCGGTCCGGTCCACTCGCACCGTGCCGTAAACATACGCTAACAATGGCCAGATGATGGACAGCGAAAATAGAACGTAACATAAACAAATGCGGACAAAGCGCTGCGGAACGGCACCCGTGAGAATAACCAACAGCGGACTCGAGCGGTATTCGATGCGTGCTACTGTGAGATCCCGCGGGATAAGCGCGCTATGAAATTATCGGATTACACCGTAATACCAATTGTCGTGATACTGTAACGTAACGCGCGGATTATATGTTTCGAACACGTGTTTATTTAATTACGTATGAATTATCATATCGTTATATTAATTTACATTCCAATGAATTATTCAATTGAACTCAGTCATTAATTATGGCATATTGGCTAATAATGCGTTATAATTATAAAAGAAGATTTAGGTAGATTGACGCATATGAAAATAAACTTCATTTTTACATAAAATAATACAAACTGATTTAAAGAATATTAATTATTTTGGTTTTATTCAAGATTCAAGAAAGCTGAAAGAAATAGTTGTGTAAAATTTAATTGATTTAATAAGTTAATAACAAAAATAATGTTTTGTCATACATATAAATTTAGGTTACGATAAATACGCACTTAAAGATAATATTTACAAAAATAATATTATTTCGTCAGGGCATAAATAGACATATAGGACTGTTAACAAGAAAAACTGAATTTATATTTTTAATGAGTGATAAAAAATAATAATATTAAAATATATTACAAATGTGCGACCTACGTTTATCAAAATTATCAACTCTCATTCGAATAATGCTTATTTCAGTATGATAGTTCACTACAACTCGTTAATGGAAACCATAGTGCATGCCTTTAATGGGTAATTATGTCTCGTGGCGTAAATTAAATTAGAAATCAGTATATATGTCTGGCTCATATACTATTACACACTTATTAAAATTAGTAAAGTTGGTTAGATTTTACATGTTTTAATCCTGCATGTGGTTAAAGACCAAAGTAAGTATACAAAAAGAAAAGAATAAACGTTGAACAAAATATCTATATAAAAAGAATCCCACAGAGGAAAAAGATGTCTTATGACAATAAAAAAGTCGTCTTTTTCATTGACAGACAGGCAGACAGTGGTAATACGTTTATTTCATTCTGCAATAACAAATTATATATTAATTTACAGTACATACTGAATACACAGTACATATTAAGGTATAATAAATACACAATTTATTTAATACCGATATATAGACACACATACATATACTCCAGCCTGAAAACGGGCGATGGCTCGGTCATAGAGTCTACTCATTGAGTAGAGAAACTGATTTACTGCCAACGCCCGACACACTGAGATGCAACGCAGCAAAAATTAAGAAATTCAAGCATATTAGAATTCAAATATATGTATTATTTATCATTTTATTTAAATTATTAAAAAAATTTGAATTATTCACCAAACTATGTACCCAATTTAGTTTGAAAATAAACGCGTAGTATTGAGATGTTAGCTCTTGACTTGAAGACTGAATGATGACCTAATTAGAGCAGTATTACTTGACTCGAGATCCAAAGAGTCGCCAGCTTGATAGCCAAACGTAACTATTATGACAAACCTGGGAGGGTTTAGCAAAGCAACTCGACTTTATAAAGTGAAAATATCTAATTAATGCTTCATTTTTTTTTTTGGGATAGGAGGGCAAACGAGTAAGCGTGCCGCCTGATGGAAAGAAATCAACGCCGCCCATAGACAACCGCGACTCCGCAGATTATTGTTCTCTCTTATTGTTTCTCCGACTCAAGATGATTTCCGTCTTTAGTTTCACTTAAACACTAATAAAGATCTAAATAAAAAAGCTTATCATATTATTATATTCTCAGGGCATGTGATTCTCACGACAAAAGCCCATTCATACTTGATTATAACTTAAGATATCCTTGGTTTACTGAAAATTGATCCCCCTTAGAAATGATTCTGTTAATGGTAGACGCATTGGGGACTGTAGATTGTTTTTTTTATTACTCAAATTGACGCTGCTGCTGCTACACTTCTGCTGGTATCATATCATCGACCTACGTGACAAACTGTTGAGAACAACACAGTAAATGTTCTAATAAAATGAGGTAAAATTAACTTTAAAATATAATATGTAATTTCCATCAATTGCATCTTATTTACTTTTATACAAATACAGCGGTGAGTGAGTTACAAAATTACAATAATAGAATTATCCCGAGAGAAAATATTTACATGTAAGACGTAGAAATATTCGTTCTGGCAACATTGTTGGAGTTATCGTTATTAAATCCGACAAAATAATATTTTATTTTAGTATTTTAAACGGAAATAATAATACTATTCCAGCTTAGAATTAAGTTTACTGGTAATGGTGTTTTAATTTGGAATTAACTTTTTTTCATACTCAGTCTCCTATTTCATCCTCTTAAGAACTAAATTATTACCAATAATGTAGAAAAATCAAAAACATCCGTTTCTTTTGCAAAGGAGTGTATATGCATTACTTAGAGCGATAGAGGAAAGTAAAGGAAGGAAAAAGAGATAGGCTTTTAACTCCTCCGAATGACGTGCAATAGCAAAGCTACAATGCTAGTCAGAAACTAATTATTTGCAAGAGTGTAGTATTCACTCTTTTCATATGATGAAAAGATTATTGAGTGTGGATGAAGCAAAGAAAGTGTACCGAGATCGTAGCCTATCCCTACGGGAAACAGGCAGTACGTATGTGTGGTACTTCTCCAATCGGATCCAGTTTCATTATCATCAAGAACAGCCTGCGGCGTTCCACTGCTGAACGTAGGTCTACAGCAAGAAGCACCACTTAGCCCGCTCTTGGGCTTCACGCATCCACTTTCAGCCACCCTACGTGGATTGCCGTCCTCACCTATCCAGGAGAGTCCCATACTAAATAACTGTCTAAACATGTCATACTTTAACAAAATATACTAAACATACATTAAATTTATTCTCGTTTGCACGTGCATAATTAATATTGCCTGCCTATAAAGCCATTGCAAAATATAGTTAATTATTTAATACTTAACATTTAAATGTCCAATCCTGACTATTATCCATTTTAAATTTCTACAATAGGAGAAACATTTGTTCCGCTCTTTGGTAATAAATTAATTACTTAAAGTCCATTGAGTTATACTGCGGCTTAATTCATCTGTTACCCTTTGACTGCTGCAAATAATTTAACTCTATTGTGCTTAACAAAGCTTTTTACAACAAAGGAAACCTATGCGAAAGCTTGTGGGATTCTAGAGGGAATGTTACTTCAAATCCGCCCTGAAAATGATCATCAAATATTTATAACATGGAATAAAAAACAACAGAAAATTAATCGAGCTAAGTCCACAAGGACTATCATTAGGACAGATGATAAAATTACGATCATTACTTAGTACAACTGAATTAAGGATAATCTATTTCATTTCTCTGCTTTGATTGGTTAAAAATTTGCAACAAAATGTCGATCTCTAATTTTCAATTGGTCAATTCGAATAAGGATGTCAGTTTCTTTGGTCCATTTTTGGTTGTTGTAGCATTTCTCCACTTGTGTCTTCTTGTTATTCTCATTATGCTCCTTTGGAGAAACATTGGAGTTTGTTTGTATGCTGTTTAGCTAGTGTTTTTAAAACCATAGCTAAACCATGAAGTCAAATAAATGGTGAAAATATATAAAGGTAAAAATAGCAAAACTAATTTTAAACGTCCAATAATCTAACCAAGCAAAACTGCGTTCACACTTTCGGAAACTAGTGATTAGTTGAAGATAGAGGCAATTAAAACACTTGTTGCTGGAAATTTAGACGTTGGTAACATGTTGTTCTGCACGTCTGAAATAAGCAGACGCTGAACCAAAATAACACTAACCTATTGTGCCGGTTCAATACTAAACATTGGTATGCGCCGCTTTGATCTGTTTGGACGTTGATTATGTTATGCTGGCTAGTCATTCGAGACAGCATGTTTGCTTTTCGATCGAAGACTTTTTTGTGCGATGGAGTCAATTAATTAATTTTTAAAACTTCCGCAAAGCGAAAGAATTCAAAGTAATTTGCCAGTGCAAACTGAAGTGACCAAAGATATACAACAGAGTTTTCTTTCAAAAACTATCTTTTTTAAACTAATATCAGTGACTTCACACATCACGTGCCGTGAGTTCTTAAATACACACGCTTGTACATATACGTATATGTGTGTAAAACCACTCTATTTCTTTCTGTGGCCGGTAAGCATCCAGTTGAGAAAAAATCTATGCTGCAATTCTCAAGCGTAAGGTGATAGCAACACCCGTAATTTTAAGGAAAACCAATATCTAACAGTAGAATGTTAGATAGAGCAGCAGTTGATTGATTTATTAGAAAATCCATATTATAGGAATAAAATATTTACTGCTGAACAAGAGGCCTCCTTACGACTATGAGGTTTCCGCAAAGCCTAGGGTGGTTGGGATGTCTATAAGTGGCGTTGATTGTTTTCCATCAGGTCACATGCCTGCCAGTTTGCCTTTATATCCCAAAAAAAACAAATACTAAAAAGAATGGACATCACCACGCTTGCACATGACAGACTAGCAGGACGCCTCAATTTAGAATATGGTAGTATCTGTAAGATAGATATTCTGATACAAGAATTGAAACTACCAACACAGTGATTGCCTTTGAAGTCTATGGCTTCAAAAGTGGTAATTACGCCACTAAGACCATAAATTCCTCAAGATATTTACTTCAAGTATTTCCTACCAGTAACACATTCACAGACTCCACATTCGACGTGGACAATTTAAGACGTCGACCTTTAGAAGGAATGTTCCCGACGACAGACGTTCCGTCTCTCTGTCGGAGCAACCAGACAGACACAACAAAACTAATGAAATATTTAACTAACGAACTATGCATTTGACAGCAATAGTATTTTAATGTCATTCCACTGTATTTAAATAATGTTTTTATATTAAAACGAAGCAAAAAAAATCTGGTTAGCAGGGTCCCGTCAATATTCTTCTTCCATGAGTAGTGATAGTCACTACTATACACGAATATATTTTCATGACTACAGTTAAATTTTTAATAAATGAAAAATAATTTACTTCATTATACTGAATAAAAGCAGTTCACGCGTGGTTGCAGTGGAACCTTCAGAAAACTAAGCACCCATCAAAGAGGAGACTGAGGTTATAGGAAATCCTGTATAATATATTCTATCTCATTCTCTCGCTGGCTAAATCGTACGTGTTTGTCTCTTTTTGGTGTCGTTTTTTTGTTTCATCGTGCTTCAAATCACAGGGTGCTTAATAAGATTTCACTGCAATAAAACTCTTTACAATCATATTCATTATCCCATACTACGATTCCCTGTTACGTAATTACTATTAAAATATACACAAGGATAAACATCCAGACTTAGAATGAATACCTATATGCCATACAAATAGTGATCCTCATGTAGCTTTCGAACGAAAAGAAAACACTCTCTAAATATAATTTAACTGAAAGAATATGTTATATACGTGTATACGTATATCTTTTTTTAAGCCCATAAATGTCCCACTGCTGGGCAGAACGTTTCTATTTCTGTGGAAATGGACACTTAACCCACGACGCGTTTTCAAGGCGGATTAATGGGATATAGACCCGTACTAATACTAGTAGGGCATACATATACCTGCCACCATTAACTCTGAAGATGATTAGCTTCGCCACTGAGCCAATTAGGTCGTTGTCGTCGTATAGGTATATATTAATATAATAAACCGTTAAGTATAACCATTAGAAATATGATTAAGAAACCGTCCCTTGATATCTTTGTTATTACAAACGATATAATATTTCAATAAACAAGCCATTACAAAAGGATTTTATTCAATCAACAACAAACTCTGCCAGTAATTTCACCCGTCTAAAAAATAAACAAAAAATTCTTTTCCCTTTATCTCTTAGGAAAGTATTGTTTCAATAAATCGATGCTTAAGTACTAGCGTTTCTCTGTGACTGGCACTGAATTGTTCCAAACAGAGACAGGCATTGGAGAAACAATACAAAACATCACTGAATAAAATATTAGTTAGTCGAGTTGAATTTCGTAGGTGTACTGTAGTGTTGTAGCTGACACGCCTTGCGTGATTTATGGCACTAACTCGTAACCGTGTGACACAATACCAATGAAGTTGTTAGTTTGTCATTTAAATGATGAATTATGTATTCTATATTCTTAGCTTTAGTTCAACTAGTAATATTGTACTTCCAAAGTGATAGGGCTCACTTCAGCTGAATGTTTGCATGTATAATAAACTGACTGTTTCATCCGAAAAGCAATATTCGTAGAGTTAAAGTTTTCCTACTAAACTCCCCTCGGCGACCATAAAAATCTGTGACAGTATAAGAAGTTTTAACCGACTTCCATCGCTAATTTTTTAGTGGTAGAGCTACGCTGCAGACGAATAATTTGTCAAAAATAGCATATTATTTGTCTGTAGCATGAATGGGCCGGCTCGCCCGGGAAAGTACCACACTCCCGCAGAAAACCGGCGTCTGAGTGGTAGCTTAGCTACCGCGCTTCGTACGGTGAGCGGTCTGAGTTCCGGAGGCTCAACAACCCTCCCCTTCCCTCTCCCCCTTCGATTCCCACTCCCACTCCCCCTCCCACTCCCACTCCCATAATTTCACTTTCCTTTAAGGTCGGCAACGCTTCCGCACCGCCTATGGCGTTGCGAATGTCTATGGGCAGCATTGGTTACTTTCCATCAGGTGACACGCCTGCTCGTTTGCCTTCCTATGCCATAAAAAAAGCGGTGGAAGTCGGTTAAAAATTTAATTAAAAAAATCAATCAAAAAATCAATTTCACGGTTTGTTAAATCTATGGCTTAGAAATCTATGGGTGTATGAATGATACAGATGTTTTCAGTAGTAGTCTTTCACATTCCATTTACGTGAATTGTATTTCCTAGCACAAGTAGCTTAGTTGGAATGCTTGAATTTCAGAAGTATCAAAAGAAACCCGAGAACTTCTCGAGATTTAGTAAATCACCCAGTTCGGATTCAACCGGCAACACATCCACGTGTATACGCATGTTTTCATTATGATAAATAAATGAATAAATAAAATGACAATGTAGTACATATAATATTTTGTCTTTTTTGTTTGAAATCTTTGTGAATACCAAATCGAATTGTTTCGTAATTCAATCGTTTCTACTGTGCGAATCTAAAAGCATTACACTCCATTACAATACATTCTGTACTGTTTATTCACTTCATGAATACGATAAAGAAATAAATCGAATATGAAATTGTATAGATAATACATTACTTGCGGCGAAAATCGATTTACGGTAACGTATAGATGACTATTGGCTTCAGGCGTTTGTGGTGTTACGAGAAATACTTTGATCGTGACACTATTATACGGAAAATGTGAAATAAGTTTTTACGCTTGAAAGCACTAAATCATACCTTTATAGAATAAACTAGACCTCGAAATATCATGAAAATATTGAATTTATATTTAATCATTCGTCCTTTTTAAGACGCTTATGTAATTTCACTTTTAACTAAGTTTGTACACAGGAAAGTCTTAGAAATTGAGTTAACCAAATTGTAAACGTTAAATAATCATAAAACGTGACCTTTGCTTAGAGTTCTGATGACAATGCAATAATATAGTATCATCATGATGATACAGCAGGATTAACTCCTCGCGAGGAACTTTAAAAGGGTTAGCAGCTTGGATATGAAACTTTGTATACACAACAAGTGTCTATTGTGTTATTTTTTATAATTTTTTAAGCTATTATATATTTATATTCTAGTATTGTTTTCAAACTAAATATTGTATACAATGAGCTTACAATCTATATAACTCCATAGTGAGAAAAATGCTTTAAATAAAAATATATATTACATTGTATACGTAATTTTGTCCATTTTTTTAACTCAAAACGAGACGCCCATACTTCCTTATTAATATTATAATTGAGAAAGTCTGTCTGTCTGTTAAGCTTCTACTGCTTAACCGATTTTAATGAAGTTTGGCATGCAGATAGTTCAAGATCCGAGGTCCGAGGCCGTCTGACTTTTGTGGCAATATTTTATGCACTAAAATTTATATTTTTTATTAAAATTTGATTAAATTAAGAAAATATATTCGAGGGAACACTTCATAAGGAAATTTATATAAGTAAGTATACATACGAAATGCAATGAAGCGTACTCTAGTGCATTGCACAACTCAGCTGTACAATGAGCTAAATGTCATTAAAACCATTAAGATTGGACTTCGTTGGGCTGGGCACGTGGTACGGATAGACGAGGCTAGAGTACCCAAACGCCTACTCGGCGGCAAACCAGGTGGTCGTAGAAGCCGCGGAAGGCTTAAGCTCAGACTGCCAAGATGGAGTTGAGGACGACTTAAAGGCAATCGGTGTAAGAAGCTGGAGGGAAAGTAAACGAAGACCTGACTGGGAAAATTTACTGGACCAGGCTAAGGCCCACACGCGGCTGTAATGCCTTGATCTTGATGATGATGTAATCTTGTGAAATATAGAGATAATCAACGACCACATAATCTAAAAAAGCTAGACGTTCTCTAACAGAGGTCAGAGAACTTCTAGCTTTTTTACATTATGTGGGTCAATTTCATTTCCTGTTAAAATAAATTACATAGAAATGGACGAATATTTTCTTACAGAGTAGTTAAGAAGTTATGATATCTTAATGGCAGCACTTGGTGCGGTTATTGCTTATTTTATTACCACATAAGCTTCCAAAGATACTATTCGCAAAATGTTCCGTGTACCACCGATTCGTAAATAATTACTTCGTAATTATAGTCCGTCATATGTCATTGGATATTTTTGAGTATTTACTAGACTTACTTTATTAATGGAGTCAGCCGTTATTCTTTTTTCCTAAAAATTTTTTTAAAACTTTTACTTTTGACTTTTCGGTTGTCTTCCGTAGAGTCTACTTACCTGAAGATGCCTCGTGTTGGGGTGAAACACGTGTCGTTTACAAGATGGAAAAATGGTAATGTGTGTTTGGTGTTGTGTGTAGTGGTTGATGGGTGGAGAATTGATGGCCGATTTTCGGTAAGTTTTTAGTTTAAGTTCCATATAAATCCAATTCATCCAGCAGAAAAACACACATTATTGGATTTCTGTTATTGTTTTGCTTGTCGCGGATCTTAGCTAAGTAAAACTTTTGACTGTCCACATAGACTTATTTTTTTAGTTGTGGTTATTATGATGTGGGCTTCTTTATTTTGTCCGTACTAACATACATATTCAAAAACAAATATTCATTCACGTTCAAAATCGCAAATTGGTTGATATCGATGAAGTCGGTATTCATGGAATTTGTCATATTACGTATGATATGTTGATATCGACGCAAAAAAACGTAGTAAATCGCAAAATGAAAACTTCCCACGAGAAAAACTTTTCAGTTTTGTGAAAAAAAGTGTATTTGATCACTCAAAACCATCCAGTTTCAACGTTGTACTATATTTTCTTTTGCTCGTAAAGCTGTGAAACTCAGACCATTTGACGCAGTATTTTTTTCTGATCCGAATATGCAATAAATTTGTTTTGACGTGTGTCATTTGCGGCAATATTTATCATTTGAATGTATATTAACAACTACGATACTCTTTTAAAAAAAATATTTTGGAGATAACCTAATGGAATGGAGGTTTGAAAATATCATCAATACAGCCTTAGAGTCCACTGTAAGTAATTGGCCTCCCTCAAAATTTAGACGTGTTACTGTTCCATATTTTGGTAAGCCGATTGCGGATTAGGGATCGGGGATTGCTTGTTATTGTATTGTGTTTACAATTTAGGTAGACGTTGCTACCCTTCTTCTGTTATATATATTTTTACCCGTAGTCGTCTCATTGTAGATGAATCCTAAGGAAAAAAGTGGCCGTATTCTATTGTAAAACAGAAACTACACAATAAGTTCACGCCTAATTTTGCTTATCCATATGAAAGGTAAAAATAACCCCACTAAGTGTGACAAAAAAATTAATAAAATATATTTTACAAACACAAGAAAATCTTATTTTTTTTTGTCGCCCTTTCTTCTCCGACAGCATTGGTCTTAAATATATGAAAAAGGGGAAAAAAACTGTATATGGCAAGTGCATAAGTAGAATTTCGGGTATTTTCAGTATTCAAAAATATAAAGTATAGTGTATTTATTATATATACACTATTCATAAATATCTAGTGATATTAGATATTAGGTCAGGTAAAACAAACACGTCTTTATGTTACGGCGTTTAATCGCGGAGAGAGAGAGAGAGTGTGTGTGCCGAGTTGACAACCCACAAATTATAAGTGTGTAAGTTTTCGACTTGTGAAGATCATTATGCCTTCGGCCGTCCACTGCTAAATAAAGAATTCCCCTAAGACGCGCCACGCAACTCAATCTTTTGCATTCAATTTCTGCCTTCATCTAGCCGGTGAAGTTATCTTCACTGTAGCAATTGTATACTGCAACGGTTGCGATTTCTCTTATAAATGAGACCGGACCCATGTCCCTTCAGTTTGCTTTGATTTTGCAGCAAATTTCTTCGTTTTAAATTAAATCTACCAGAAATTACAAACATAGGCTTCCTTCCCTTTAAAGAGCTGTACTTGGGAAAATACAATATTAATAACCTTACTTATTAAATTTATTAAATATAAAAAGTTATTATATTTTCATATTATGCTCAAACATCATAACATGTCATAAAATATGCTTGACTTATTTTCGGTAAAGTAAAAAGATTCTGCCAAATAAATCTTGTATAATACTTTCTGATTTACAAACGCTGAGAGTGAAAGCTTATTTGATTCCAAAGTATGGGTATGAGATATACATGAAATATGCCAAACATACGAAGGTAAATACTTCGAAACAGAGTTTACCGTTATTACGGAATTTTATTTGGCAGGGGATTGCAAATCCTTGAGTTTGCTTTATGTTCTCGTGTAAAATAAAAGTTTAAGTGAGAGAAAATATGAGAGACGTTTCGAATTCCCGTCACCATTTACAGATTTACTATCGATAGGTTATATCATTCGTGATTCATTCGTTTTATATCTTTTTTTATTATCGAGTTATTGTCGGTTTAAATCCGGTTCGCGAATTTGATGGCTTCGAGAAAAGGGGGTTGAAAATGTAATAAATAATTGATTTTTTTAATATATAATAAAAAAGACATGTAATGCATAATAACAAAACTTATATGATCCCTAATTTATAAACATAATGGATAGATATGGACAGTCAAAAGTTTTACTTAGCTAAGATCCGCGACAAGCAAAACAATAACAGAAAATTAATAATGTGTGTTTTTCCGTTGGGTTTAGTGGATTTATTTGGAACTTAAACCAAAAACTTACCGAAAATCGGCCATCAACTCTCCACCCACCAACCACTATACACAACGCCAAACACACACTATCACTTTTCCATCTTGTACACGACACGTGTTTCGCCCCAACACGAGGCATCTTCAGGTATAGTAAACTCTACGGAAGAAAAACCGAAAAGTCTTCCGTTTTAACACACATTATTAATTTTCTGTTATTCTTTTGCTTGTCGCGGATCTTAGCTAAGTAAAACTTTTGACTGTCCATATAGTGATGGATTTCCGCAAGGTAACGCCTGACTCCATTAATAATAATGGATAGACTTTAATCGTGTGTCTTATTAAATGTTGCTTAATAAAATTAAATATGAAGGTGGACTTTTCCCGCCAACTTACATCAGTGACGTTGTGTTTTTATTTCATTTTTATAATCTTATACTATTATCAGTTATATTGTTTAATTATGCTGGCGTATTATACAGCATAGTTTAATTAAGTGAAGTGATATGAAATAAATACATATCGTGACTTTTTAAGTTGACTTCCAAAAACAAATAATAATTTTAAAAATTCCATAGAAGGTTTTGGTAAAATAGCTACCATTTTATCACCACGTAACGTGAGTAACTGACTAGTTACATTTCAAGAGATTTGATATTATTGTATTTTAATTGAAACTGGCATAAAAATTATAACTAATTATAATCAAAGAAAAGAAAAAAATAAGTGTTTAATTTTTATAAAATGAAAATTTAACTAAGCGCTACCTTCAAACGTTTCTTTTCTTCAAAAGTGATTTAAGACCTTCGTCTGTTGACCCTCATAGAATGAAGCGCAGTAACAAAGGGACTATTCTTGAAAGAGTGTCTTGGACAAGATGGCCGATTTATGCTGAAGGCAAAATGTGGTTGGTATGTCAAAATGAGATTAAAATTACTCTAGAAAAATAAGAAAAAAATATTACGGATAACATACCCATTTAATTAAAGAATATTCGTTTATCCTTAATTTGTAGAAGTAGTAGTTGACTTAAAAATATTTCATTTTTAACACATAACAGAACTAAAGCAAGTGCCATATCACTCACTGAAATATAAAAAAATTAACTATACAAATTATAACAATAATGGAACAATTTTAGTAAGAACTATTAAGTAAGAATTTTCTTAACCAGAATACCGTTTGGATGTAACAGCACGTAGTACAAAAAATGTTATCCCGCTTCCTACTCTATTGTGGATCTCCTGAGAAATCTCAAAAACGTCAGCTTTGATAGATATGTTTTAAGCGGCTAAAATATAACGTAACTTTATATTCAATATGTAAACTATAACTTAACCAAATAAAAATTAAATATTCAATGTAAATCGAGCACCTATCCATTTAACGTCAATTTGAACTATAACTAACTTCACACTTACTTACACAGTAAATAGTTTCTGACTTCGTCATTAAGAAAATACGTAAATACGATCTATACGTTGTCTAATACACTGTAGCCGTTTATGAATTCCATCCTGTAACATAAAAAAATCATATTTAGTTCTTGATCCTGACTTTAACACAGATTTTTCAAATTAAGTTCAAATTTCAGGGCACTTAGCAATGATACAGTAAAAAATAAAAGATTCACACTTGAAGAGAATAATGATTCATTCTAGAATTCCCTGTAACGTTATTTGTGCGGACATGAATAAGCTTCCAGACTCGTAAGTCTATAAGTCATGCAAATATTTATCCTGATGTGGAAATTGAATAAACGACTTTTGGCAAAATATCTAATATTTACCTCCGCGCCAATACGTTATTCAAAAATCATTCGTATAACCACATCTGAAGACTCAAAACCTTTCACAGTATGCTAAAACCCATTCAAAGTCAGTTGCCACTAGTGAGGTGTTCATAAAACAATCATATACTCAACCAAATTGACTCATCTCTTTTATTTGTTTATCCAACACCACGGAAAACCATTTCAACCACAGCACGCACACCAAATCTATCAAACTAAGATGTAAACACCTTTAATAAGCTCTCAAAATGCCACTGAAGCCAGGGTATAGCGATAAACTTGGTCGACCGTGATCCATCAATTTGAGAGTCAGTTAAAATTATCGTGTCATAATTTTAGAACGCATTTGAGCTGTTTCTCTTAATTGCCGGTTGTAAAATTTTTGTTTGTGCCCAAAATTGCCCAGCTTCCTCCGGTCAAACGAGTGCTGAATTCTCTATACCAGCGCCACTACAAAGCGTTCTTTTCATCTCATCTGAAGTGCTTTAAATTTTATGTTGCTTTACCGTTTTGTTTTGGCCTTAACGTCGCGATGTTCGTTGGTATGTAGGTCAACAAGTTAGTCTTTTAATTAATTTTGTGATGAACACAGATTTTTTATTAAAAGATCTTTTAATGAAAATGGTCCTTATAAAACATAAATAAATATTTTAATTTATTTATTTTTTACTAAATAAATATTTTAATTTATTATTTTTATGGAAGAGATAGATCAGTATTTCTCAAAATGGGCGATAACTCCCCCTTGTGGCTTGTGACCTTTAGGGGGCGATAAATGGCCCAAAAATAGTTGTGTTATTTTGAAGTGCGTTGAAGTTATTTAAGAAGAACGATGCCTGACTTATATATTAAAAACTAAACCAAACTCAAAATCCACTTCTAGAACTGTAAAATGGGATAACACTGACATGACACAAATTGAATAAAATATGACAAATAATTTTATTATAAAATTAAAGTGATCGTGATTTTTGTAATATTATGTGGTAAATTAAACATATTTGGAGGATGGTAGAATATAACTGATTCACCAAAGGGGCGGTAGACAAATAAGTTTGAGAGCCACTTAGGTGGATAAAAGCGCAAACGCGTCACTTGATGATAAGCAGTCACTACCGCCCATGGACATCTACAACATTAAGAGCACTGTCGATGTATTCGGTACCTTATGATTAAAAAAAGATTTGACTAGAGGAGAAGAATGAAGTAAAGAAAAAAAAAAAGAGTAGGACACTGCACTCACCGTACGAAAAGTACCTAATACGTAACACTATGCTACTAATTAATGCCATTATTATGATATAATGTGGTAATTTCTCAGTCGAGCCAACCCATTCATGTATGACTCTACCAACGTTAAATTTAACTGTAGAAATTGAGACTTCAGTACAATTATCAACTCAAACTTTTACATTCAATATTGGAAAAGCGAAAATATAATATTTAAAATAGAGGTTATATCTTCAATAACTATAAAGTTATAATTTGTACATTTAGATAATACTTTGCATATATATGGAAATATATTTGCTTTTTTTATTTTATTATTAGGATTTACAATGAAAATAAGATATGTACATGCAGGCTCATTTAAACTTACTGGTTTTGCTGGGCCCAAAAACTTTCTACTACTGTATAATGTAATATGCTTATAAATCTACAAATATAATCACACAACATACAAATCATAATAGCATCATGCATAAATTTATATTTAAATTTAACTATACCTATTTATCGTTGATGTTTTTAAGAAAGACTAGGTCAAAAGTACCCTTAACCGACGCGCTTGTATGAAGAGAGTGCCGACTTCGTAGCAGATGGAGATCTGTGGTCCTTGCCTACTCTTACGGGATGCAGGCGTGATCGTATGTAATGTAATAGAATAACTATTTACTTACCTACAAAAGAAAGGAAACGTAAAGATTTAAATTTTCATTAGTTGTATAAATTAAATAATTTGAAACATATATTTTTTCAATATACATGAAGAGCTTTTGAGATTAAGCTTAGAAACGTAATAACGCATATTCCTCAGATTGTTATAGTCCGCAACGGGAAGAGGCACGAAAATTATCCCATCGGAACAAAAATTACTGTCTTGCATATGTGTTCCGTTTTGGTGTTTGTCTGTATGATTTTGTGTTTTTCAATGATCCACGACAAAATTATCCACGATACGAAAATCTAATTTAACTCTATGAGTGTTATAATATCTATAAATGATACAAAAATAGTTGTACATGCTTCCCAATCACGCATCTGCACACGACACCAAAGCAGTAAACACACAACACTACGTTTCCTGGATGATGCATACAAAAAAGTACGTTGTGTGTAGACAAAACTTTGTACGTTAAATAGCATGCCATGCACCTTGCCAGGATACGTTGACATATGAAGCGAAATATGATATAACGTTAACCCCATATAAATATGTTTTTTTCCGAACCAGTAGGATATATATTTTTTTAAGAGATAGGAAGGCAAACGAGCAGGCGGTTGTCACCTGATGGAAAGCAATCAACGCCGTCCATAAACATCCACAGTGCCATAAGCAGTGCGAAAGCGTTGTCGACCTATAAGAAAAGTGGCATTATGGGAGTGGAAGTGGGAGTGGGAATGGTAGTGAGAGGTGGAGGAAAGGGGGAAAGGGGAGGAGGAGTACGACGCGCGGTAGCTAAGCTACCACTCAGACGCCGGTTTTCTGCGGGAGTGTGGTACTTTCCCGGGCGAGGCGAAGGCCCATTCATGCTACATATAAATATTATGCTATTCTTGACAAAGTATTCGTCTACAGCGTGGCTCTACCAATATCTAAATGCTCAGCCTATAGTATCTACAATCGTTTCATACCGATGGGAAGAAATCAATTAATTACAAGGTATTCTTTTAAATTATTATTAAGTTAATTTTTCACAAGGCAATTTTCTTTCTACGTGTTAACATCTCTCACAAGAAACTCAACAGGTTGGTAACATAAATCACTATATAAATACATACTATATCATTACACGTAAAATGATTCTGATCTTTTTCACGCATTGCATTATACAAGTCATCGTATTATACGAGTATATCAAATGAAATCTTGTACCCATTCATTTTACATGAGTCGCGTTTATAACGACTGTATCAACGATGCATGCTGTTAAAAATAATTCATTACAATGTCACAATATGAGTTTTTTTATGTCATAAAGCGATTTTAGTACATACAGTTGGTTTAAATTTATCAATTTTATGCCTTCTTTGACATTTTGTTATGTTTTTTGGTTTTATGGGATAGAGAGGCAAACGAAGTCACCTGATAGAAAGCAATCAACGCCGCAACACCATAGGGTTTACAGATGCGTTTCCGGCCTTTCACTTATGAATAGTCTTCTTTATTAAAGGTTCCAATATCGTATCGGGTCGAAAATATCGCCGAAAGTAGCTGGTTTCCTCAGAATGATGGTGCGTAGAATGAAGTTTCGGGAAAAAGGCGTCGTACTGGATCGCCAATTATTCCGATGTAAGGGAGGAAATTTTTCTTTGCTACGAGCTGTGCGGTAGCGGAATTAAGCTCTAGCATTTCCTCTATCACAGAGTACCGCTTTCTTTATCTACATCGAAAATATTCCTTTAAGAATCTAATTTAAGAAAACAAAGACTTTTAAGACTATCATATTATTTTACGCGTGGATCTTACACGAATAAAATAACTAAACTATTTTTGTATCTTTGTTACAGGTTTAAACTATACATTCCAAGAAAATGGATCCAAGTTCTAATGTTCTGAAGAAGCGCTCTAAACACCCTCTCCCACTTCGGTCCGATACCTACGTGTATAGTTGAATAACTTACGGAGATGGTTAAGTAGTGTTAGAATAGACTATTATATTAAGTGATACCATGAGCTTATAAGTTAAGTGAATGCCTGTAGAAAGGGAGAGAATGCCTTACTACGGCTACCGGGAAGAACGGCCTGGTTCGGATTCAAGTGGGGGCTGTTCTGAATCGGAGGGTGGCAACTCAGATTCGGAGGGTGGTTTGAGCACGGAAAGCACAACCGGTCAAGAGTTGCCCTTTCCTGGATTCACTCCAGTAGCACTCCGATATTTGACACAAGAAACAAGACCACGAAGTTGGTGTCTCAAGCTCATTACAAATCCATATCCTTTTTAATATCACAAATAATTGTAATTTTATTTTATTGATTATAAAACAACAAACCATAAATATATATTGTTTGTTGTTTTATTTTACATATACATTATGTAAAATAAACAATATTAGAAAAATAATACATTGTATAACACTAGAATTATAATCTTTATTGTTATTTTATGCTTTTTCAACGTTATTTCTACTTGTCTACGTTCGTTGTAAGAAACATATCTGTATCAAAGTGGATTAACTCAATAAGAAGATAGAAATTACATACAATGGCTTAACTTATACGAATATTCGTCGTTTTTATCATTTTTGTCGATTTATTTCTTCGATCCCTTTAAGAAAAAACAGAAAGTGTAGTGTAATTTTATTTTGATAAAAATTTTTACTTACTCCGCGAAGTTGAATTACAATAAGTGTATCTTATTTTCCAACACAAAAACATGCCGTTGATTATCAAACTCATCAAATTGGCGACTATCGCATCGTTCCACCGATACCTGTGGGAACCAAGTAGTCGTTGATCGGACGGTATTTCAATATAGACGCTTTTGGTAGCATGATCTTCTTCCATCGTCTCTGGATGCCAGAGAAAATGGAGTCTATGCCTTAGCCATTAAATGAGTCACGAGCTCCTCAATTTCCGCTTTCTTCATGACTCTCAAGCTTCTATATTCAATTTCAATGGAAAGCAAAGTTATCTATCAAGGAGTCTCAGTCGTGACTGCGACATCTTTGACACGGAGAGATAGTGGTGTTTTCTGTGTCAAAGATGCTTTGATGATCTTATAAGCGAACGAACGTTCATTGTGTATGCAAGCTTTGCTGAGCTGCACATGGTAATTTACTATCAAAAGCCTGCCTAATAAATTTGATTTCACTTTGAGCTAGGAAACACGAAATATGAATACTACAAGAATGAAGAGTATATTGGGTTTTTTACAGCTCAGTTTTGTACATACATAAACGCAAAAAGAGAAAACCCTGTGAACGACACAGATGTAAATTTTTATTTTATTGTATATTCGGATCAGAAAAAATACTGAGGGGAATGAGCTGATTCTCACAGTTCTAAAACTAATAGAAAAATTTAAGTTTTTCAAGAGTGTGATACAATTGTTTCAGAAATATGAAATGGTTTTTTGGATGTGGTGGTAAGTTTTGATTTTACGGTTTACTACGTTTTCGGTTTTTTGCGTCCATATGTATGTAGGGCACGAGCCTCTCCATTTTTGAAGGAAAGGACCCACCACGCTGGTTTTATGCGGATTACCGGGGTAATCAGACTCGGAATATATATCTGTAGATAATCCATAAATTTATCTCGATGTGAGGAATAAATTCGTGACCATTGAATCCATAAGTGACTACCGCGCCACTGAGCCATTAGTCATCAGTTTATTAATCTTTTTATTGAAACGGATAAACTTATTTTGTAATATTTTTTCCTGTTACATTTATTATCAAATTTATCTCATTACATTCTATACAACTTTCACAATCCGTTAATAATAAGGAATTTTAAATCCGGACAAAATTACCATTTCTGGAAGATTTCCCGAGCGGCTGTATATTTTCAACGCCTTCTCGGTTGATAGTAAAATTTAAATTTACAAAAATACTAGAACTTAACAAATTTTCAAATTCCGTTATCTCGGCCACATCGACAAAATAGGTGAAAGTAAAATTTTTATAAAAGTCCAAAATTAGGGGTTTCACCCCGGATTGAGACATAATAGGCTGAAAACTCGTATAGACCTTTATTTTGCCAGTCTAAAAGTCGTCTCAAAAGTCTTATGAATTCTCATGTCCACGTCTTAATGCGTAAAAATGAAAAATATTACTAAATGTAATGTAATTATTAATAAAAAAGGTTGTTTCATTTCAAGGTTGACCCTTACTTTCGACTTGCTGCTGCTTAAAGCTTTAAGATCAGTTTTATATTACACAAGTAGACGTTTAATTATCTTTATAAGATAGAGGACTTTTTCCAAGATAATATGAAAAACCCTTAAAAATAGAACATGACAATGTCCTGAAATCATGTCTTATTAAATAGTTCTACTTAAAATAAATCTACAGATAAGCATAACGAAAACTGCATGACTTGCGCTCGCCTCTCGTTATCTACCGCTAAGAGATTACTTTTCTAATTGCATAACTTTGTTTCTACATTTATTATATAGTTTCATATCCATTTAAAGTTTGATCAACTAGAGTAGGAATAAAATATCTAAAGCCTTTCTTTTCATACAATTGAAGTTAAACAAGAAAAGTAATTTTATAAAAATTTTATTACGGTCCACATAATGAACATGCTTGCTAAGCCGTGTCGTAGGTTCAAATTCCATATCACGATAAATATTTGGGCTATAGGTTTTATTTATTTTGCATCTGAGCGACGTTTTCAAATACCCTGATTTAGAATAAAGTATTGTTTACAAAACTAAACCAGTTTTATTGTAGGGGTAATGAGGTATGAGTAAAATAGTGGCTTATATAAATCAAATTTACATTCAGTAGATCGCCCTAAAAAAGGCATTCAACTAGTAAGTTATTTGTAAGTATATCTACAAGAAAATTATACATATATATATATATATATATATATATATATATATATATATATATATATATATATATATATATATATATATATATATATATATAATTAATGGCCGCATGTGGTCTGGCCTTAATTTCATCTCGTTTGGCTTCAAGCTTTTGTACCCGCCTTGTTTCAAACTCGAACACTCACAATCCAGATCACATCGTTTCATGTGACGTTTCACGACATGTTTATATCGCAGTAATTGGCCTCCATGTTTTGCATGGTTCATGGTTGACCACCAAGAACCTGGAGTTCTGAGTAGAAAATGCGCCTCGTCACTCTCTCATCATCCATGCGGGTGACGTATCCGGCTCAACGTAGCTATCGCATCATTAGATAGACCTCTATTCCACCAACATTATTCGTAGTACTTCGTGTTGCGAACACGGTCCGGCCAATAGATGTCGCAAAGGCGTTTGAGGTGAATTCTATCTAATAGCAAATATGCTTACGATAAAGGCATCATGTTTTAGAGGCATACAGGAGATTTGGCAAAACAATTGCTATGTATATAGCTGCTTTCGTCATGTGACCGGAAATCCTTGAGACCAAGTTTGCCAAAAGCTGCGGCAGCTGCTCTGATTCTGCTCTTGACTTCATCATCAAGGACACATCTAGATGTTATGACGCTACCCAGATATCTAAATTTGTCCACATACTTATGCGAGTCATTATCGAGTTTTATATCGACATGGGCATTTTGACTATCAGAAACCGATATTTCGGTCTTTTACACATATATTTTAAGGCCAAACCTATGACACGACTCATTAAGTCTCTTGCAGACCATCTGGAGATTCCGCCACGTAACATAAATCGTCTACATATATCATCTCTGTAATTATTGCGTGAGACACTTTGGTGCAAGCTTTTACTCTACCAAATTAAAATACCTCCGCCGTCGACACGAAAACGAATACAGATAATATTCTTGAGGTATATTGAGGATTCCTTAAGAATCTTGAGGATTCTTGAGTTACTATGTATTCTTTGTGTAACTTGAAAATAAAAAATAAATACTTAAAAGACTGATAAAATAAAAGTAGATCATATCTATAACAAAATAAACTCCACTCTCTGACTATATAAAAATATATTTCAATGTACCATTGATACGGTGATATTGGTTAATTTTTTTTTGAAAAATATCTTTACAGAGCATTGTTATAACAAGAAAACTTTAAGAGAATCCCACCAAGATTGCAGACCGTAACTTACTACGTGTGCGGGTAACTGCCGTATAAATTATGAAAAAACAAATCTGGTTAGTTTCAAACCCGTGGCGTGTGTGTAATGAAACCATATAAAGTGCTGTGGCACAAGTCTAAAGATTGTAGCTTTTTCATCTAAATAGACTTTTGTTTGTTACTATGCAAAAAGTACTAAAACGAGTAAAAGTACCAAAAGTATTAAAAAAAAGTTCCTATATTAATAAATATTTACAAAGAAGTAAACAAAGTATCTTAAAATGCATTATTTGCATGATTATAATATTTCTTATACTTGGGTAATGTTATTTTAACGTTAATAACATCTTTAATTATATCAACAAACAAAACTACAGGAATTATAGAATTAATTTAGTTTTAACAGTCCTCACTGGAAATGCGTTTCTCTCAAAATAGAAAACCCGTAAAAAATATTGATGGGATAAAATCTATTAATTTCGTAAATACAAACTTTTGCACCTATCTAAGTGAAGAAATTTGCTCCTATTTATTATATGGTAAGAAATACACATATCAAGGAAATTTAAGTAAAATTCCAAGATTTTGCATGACTTAAACACTACAAATTATAAATACTGAGTATGGAAAATGTCCAAACAAGCATAAAAGTTTTTTTATGTTGTTGAATACTTTATGATTTTCAATTTTTGCGTATAAAAAAACTATTGTATATTATGATATCAAAAACGTAATGAGCTGTTTACTTATACCACAACGTCATTCAATGTACAAAAAACAACCACATTCCGCATACCCATAGCATGAATTAAATAATATTGTTTACTACAGCTTTCAAACTAGAATTGCAACTTCCTAGGATAACACTGCTCATAATGTAAATAATTTTTTATAGCATCATAAAAACGTTTTCTGTAATTCTTAAACAAATTTAAGACAGTATAAAAAATCATTCAAAAAGCCAAGAACGCTAAGCTATCGTTATAGTAATATAATTTCCTTATTTAAATCTAACTGTTGATATATTTTATACACTCAAAAAAAGTATAAAATTTTATAGTATATATATATATAATAGTATATCACCAGTCCACACCAAAAGATTGTGTGGTAGAAATCGAATCGATAAGACCGCCTTTTATATAATTTTTTAGATAACCCAGTGAACTTCGTTTCACCTACAATTCTTCTCCTGGTATGTTAGTACTTGGTATGCAATAATTTTTAAAGTCGCACAAAGGTACGACAGTTTTGTATAACAACACATCCATTAAACGATAAAGCCTTCACGAACGCCATCTGTTGAAATTAATTGACAGTAAATAGAATAAAAAAAAGATTCTTTCATTTTTTAAGATTTTTTATGTTTTCCCTATATTTTTTTATTCGTTAACCTTAGTTAAAAATGAAATATTCAAATCGTTCGAGCCGTTTTGAGTTGTAACGAAACTAACAAAATAGCTTTCCATTTTTATATGTATAGATTATTATTAATCATTGTATACGTTTTTTTGGTATGCAAATAAAAATGATATCTTTAAAGTCTACATTAATTACACTCGCTTTTTAGAATCGAACATCATCGTACATTTTAAGGGGATTCCCTAGATTAAACAGGACCACGCACAACATAGCGGCGCAGTTGAGTTACGGTAAATGAGACTTGTGTGTGTAATACCGCGAACGAAGTCCGGCTTTACTCGGCAAACGGCCTTCATCTTGTACCACTTCTATTTGTACGCCGTTTTCATTACCAGCAGCTGCCAGCGAAAAAAGAACAATCGAAAACAGAGATTTATAACCATGACCAACATTCTGTAATTAAATTTTGTGTCAGAGGAGAGTTTTAATACCCTATTGTTTTTCTTATACGTCGGAACGCATAAGGAAAACATAATAGGGTCATTAAACAAAACATATTTTTATTAAGTATGTATGTACTTTTATAAAAAATTTGCGAATTTATGTTCAGAAAGTCCATATTATCATTTATATATACTCCAGTACCCATCTACTCCAAAGATGGTAGATTAATATTTATCGTTATCAGGACGTAGCCACTTGAGTTTGCTAAATCGAAAGGTTATGCTGGTTATAAAGTTCTCCGGCGGGATTTTTAATATTGAATCTTGCTTGCTAGAGTAACTCCGTGTAGGCTTCTACATTGCTCTCTTAGTAATTGTGGAAAAGACAGTCAGTTCAGTGTAACACCGTAAGAGTACAGGGAGGATCCTGAATTTTAGGCCATTAAAAGGCATGACAAATCTTCTTAAATACTTAGCATCTCTAGTGAATCTTCCTATCGGCTTCTTTATCGAATTCGTTTTCATTATAATGAAACTTTAAATCATTAAAATTATATTACAAATACTCTTGCAATATAAAAACTTCGCGTGCTACGAAATATTAAGAGTATAACCCATTTCGTCCCTTGTACTATTATAGCATATCGCATTTACTTCATCGAGCGTGTAACCCCTAGGGCGATTTTCCGGTGATGTAGCACAAAAAAGAGTAATTTCACAGTTTGAGAATATCTATTTATGAACGTCCGTTGAAAACAGTAACCTGAACAAATATTTGGTAGTAAAACTGTTGTGCTTTTGTGTCAAAACGGGAAAAAATAAATTTTTAATCCATATTGGTTTCTAGATAAAAATGGAGATGGGTAGGGCATATTCTCTGGCAAGTTCTATGTATTGATGTTCACAATAAACAGCTTCTAACATTGAATTCTAATTAAGTTCATAAAATAATTATTCCTGGTTGTTTTGTATTAAAAGAGACTCATTTTTTTACATCACACCGTTTTAGAGAAATTTAAAAGAAAGTTATGACACCTCATTAAAATTGTAAGCGTAACGGAGTCATCTGAGAGAACAATGAGGTTCACATTTATTTTCAGCCCCGTATAATTACACCAGTTTCACTACTACTGCTCATGTAGGTACACAAGAACTGATTTATATTTCATTTTATTTTTTCTCGTGTTTTTCTCCATAAAATTGTCCATAATAAATAAACAAAGTCACTATTGGCTCATTGCCATGCTTAAAATTTCAACAATTTGAAATCAGTATCAAATTTGATGCGAGAAATAGTACAATACATTTGCTATAACGTATAAGAACAATATATACATTTTAAATGTTTCGTATCTTAGGCATGTTACGGCATGAATGGGTCGGCTCGATCGGAGATATATAACTCGGCGTAAGGTCGCATTTCTTTTTGTTACAACATTTCGTAAAATAAAAGCTGGGCGTAAAATAAATCCAGAGCCCGTATCCTTTTTCCTTATTCTTCTTTTCCTTTCTTCACTTCTTCCTTATCTCTCTCTCTTTCTCTCACGTGGTCTTTTTTTGCTGTTGTCATTTCCAAAAGGTCATAATCCTAAGTGATTTGTGCTCGTCCATTCACTCTACGTAGCTAGCCCATCGGAAGTATTAGGATGCTTCAGAGCCTCAAGCTCGTGATTCATCCGGATTAGGTATTCATTGTTCCTGTATTTGGTGAGGCCGAAAACTATCCTCAGCATCTTTCGACATCTGTCAGCTTTTGTTGGTCTCTAACTGTTACTGTCTATGCATCGCATCTATACGTAAATACTATGACGGCTGATGGTCTTATAGACGGGCAACTTGATTCGGCGATAAGGCGTTTCGAGAAAAGAAATTTTCTGAAAATATTAATATTCTGTGAATAACGATTCGAGATATGTAGTTTTTCTCGTACGTTAACTCTATCAGTAGTTCTTATAATTTAAGTAAGTTATTGCTTACTAAGATCAAGATAGTAAAGCACTCCAATCAACTAATTTATGTACAGTGCGCCAACGCTGACCTCAACCACGAAAAGAGTTTTTATACATTACATCTGTCACCAGCTCCACTCGTGTAAACCAATATATCCAATATCAAAAACAATTGAGTTGGTTTTGATAGTGAGCGCTGGATGCAGCTGGAACTGATCCAAATGTATTCGATTGTACATCACTCGTTGTTCGATGGAAAAGTGATCGGATTCACTAAATTAATGGATAATTTATTAAAATTTTATTTTAAAAATAACGCAAATAAATTCCAATAATGTGCACTCAGCAATATTTTTGTACCCAATACAAAATTAGAACCTTTAAAACACAAGCCTACTTATATCTTAAAGGCCAGCAACGTATTTGTGATACCAATAGCAATATGTAGCAAGTGTCTGTGGGCGGCGTTGATTGATATTGATATAAATTGTTTGTTTTATACAAATTTAAATTCGGGATTTACTTCCAAATAAATAACTGCATTTAAAAATAAATACTAAATTTATAGACAATTTCACGAAAAGTATTTTCAACAACGCCATGTTTTAATTAAAGAAAATGCTTCACTTTAGTTTACATAGACTCATAGCGAATTCCTATAGTTTTTTTCGGTACGTGATAAAAACAACACCCACCTGATACAAAATAAGAAGAACAACTAAACATTATCATAAAAACAATCATTATAAATAATCTTATGTGTATTACGAATAATTAGAACGTTTGAACTTTGTATACAATAAAATGCGCTAACTGCTGATGAATAATTATGGCCGGTTAGAAGTTGTGCTTTGAATACCGTCGGCATTTTCCACGCACCACCATTCCGAAAGCAGCTTCCTACAGCGGTATTTCCAAGCCGATACGTCATTGCAACCTCCAAAAAACAAGTCTACACCCTTCTCAAAGGTCGGCAGCGTGAGGTATATAGTCATTTAGTGATAATAAATTTATAGATTGTATTAAATTATAAATGCGAATTGTGAATATAATAATTACTAAGGTATTTAAATAAAAATTATTTAACTAACGTTTAAATTAGGAAGAAAGAAATAAAATCAATTTTATTTGAGAATCCGTGAAATTGTATAGACTAGAAGTAAAGCAATATGAAAAAGAATGGTCTTTTCATGCAATTGGGGTTTCCTGAGGTTTCTTTTTATATTTGACCACCAGGTCGATGGCAGGCGGCCCACCTCTTTTCTTCTCCAGTAGTTTCAACGCAATTTGTACCACGTGATATGACCATACCAACGATGATAGTGTATATATATATATATATATATATATATATATATATATATATATATATATATATATATATATATATATATATATATATATATATATATATATATACAAAAAATTAAAAATACAATAAAAATAAAAAACATACTGTCATTTACGTTACCTATACCATATATAACGTAATGTATAAGTATATAAAAAGTTATATTGTATGACAGTATATAAAATTATTACTGATTCATAAATCAATCAAATTGCAATCGGAATGTCTAGTACGAGCGCTCTGTCCTTTGATACATTAGTCAGTGTAGGTTCAAGCTTGAAAAACAGTTTCAAATTATCCATACAAACTCAATGACAGCTTTGAAATACAATGCGAGGTGAATTTATAATCAGGGATCGCAAAGCTTGCTTCCAGCCGCGGGGAAATTACATTTTCCGCTGTTTTCCTTTGTATGGATTCAAGTCACACAAAGAACACAAAAATTTTGTTACCTGATAAGTCTCTAATAAAAACAGTAATTTAAACATAATTTACAAGAAAAATAAAGTTTTAATATTAATCTAATGTAAATAATTATAGCAGTTATAACATTAACAATCGCGTAAGAATAATTTTAACGACCTAATGAGCTCAGTGACCATGCTCCCGCTTTCGTAGTCAATGGTTGCGGGTTCGATTTCCAGAACGAGACAAATATATGTATAGCCTACAGGTAGCGCTTGTGGTAAAAGAAGGCCTGATAGAAAATTCTACATACTACAGATTATTTTTATATTAAAAATTGCGCTACCCCTTTGCGTCTCGCGAGTGTCTTATGAGGTAAATTTGGGAGCAAATACAATTAGATTCTAGGTTCCCAATGTCCCTTTTATGGACTACCTCCTCCTTTACAAGAAAAAATGTTTATTTCCGACGTAATAATAAAATAAATATTTTAGACGGGTAGATAAAATGTTTTTTGTTGAGGTATTTCATAACACCTTTATTTGCCTTTGGACCCGCTACCGCCCCCGTGAAAAGCTCCAATGCCCATTAGGGCGATACCGCCTCCGTTGGGAACCTATGCAGTAGACAGTCAGCAGTGTCTACTTGGGACAAAAACCAAGCTGCGATCCCCAATCGGCTTGCTAAATATGGGGATTTTGTTACCACTCCAGCGTTGTAGATGTCTATGGGCAGCGACGAACAGTTACCACCAGATGACCCGCATGCTCATTCACTAATTCCACTATTTAAAAAAAAACGCACCTTATTCCTATGTGAGGTAAAAACCATTAACACCAAGACGCTCTAACTTTTTTGTTATCGATTAGTTCCATGTGTCAGATTTATGCTTAATTTAAAACCATTCCCAAAAACATTATAATATTTAGTTTTAGAAGACACATCAGAATATTTAGTTTTAAATAAAGCTTCTTTATAGAATCTTTTATTTATACCAAAGCGTCATATCATATAAAAGGTTAGACATTTAATATAAAAAGTCACACAATATCATCTGAAATATGATAAAACGACAAAAGCATTACGGTGTTCAATTCCTTTTTCATCTGAACAGATTTCATTTAAAAACGTCAGCTCGTTTGTTGAGAGTGAAATATTGTAGCAAAAGACCCGATGATTTAAAATCGGAGTCGTTATATTAAGCCTTCTTCAAAAAGCCTGGTTCAAATAATGGCCTAAATGTATTCTACTGACGTCAAATTTATTGTTTGTTCTACGACTCGAGTTTTTTGTTTCCAAATTGTAGCTCTGTATAACATTATTATTTCCTAAGTTGCTCAATTTCTCTTCTTCTTCTTCTTCTAAGAGTGCCTCTCCGACTAGCGGTTGGCGGCCAATTCAGCACAACTTTCCTTCTCCTTCTCGAGATGCAGCAGTTCTGGAACACTCGCTATCTCGGTCCACTCCCTGATATTACGTAGCTAAGACTTTTTTTTTCAACCAACTTGTCTTTTGCCCGAGATTTTTCCCATCATGATCAATTGCAGCAACTTGTACCTGTCATGTCTAATGATATGACCCAGGTAAGCAACTTTTTTACCTTGATGATCTGCAAGTTCAAGTTTTTGCTTGACTTGTTGGAGAACCTCATCATTGGCCACCCTTTGAACCCAGCTAATAGTGAGGATCCGTCTATATGCCTACATTTCGAACGCTTCTATACGTTTTCTGTGGTCTTTTTTAAGCGTCCAAGCGTCACATCCGTATAGAAGAACGAGCCAGATGTAACAATGGAGCATTGTAATTTCTCTGGCAGGTTCAATTTTTCCATCGGAGTAAATAATTATATGTACGGCTTACATGGTGAAATATATTATACATACGTAATTGTATCGGACTAAATAACTGTATGTAAAGCCTATATGGTGAAATATACATACAGACGTCATAGAGATACTACAATTTACTTGGCATTAGTACACAGCCGAAGCTAGATGACTTTTTGATTTTTGAAGTATTATTTAAAGATATGACATGAAATACTGTTTTATGTATGATTTCCTGTTTTGATGCTCGTTAAGAAATTATAAACACAGGTTATTAGTGTGACACCGCAGCGCTGTATAGACGCGCCATAACCCACGTAGAACGTAAACTTCCTTCAGTTTTACGACAACAACGGGAATATTTCTCAAACTGTATTGTTTGCGTATATATTAATAAATATATAAATAATGTAGTAGTCTAACATTTTCTCTCTCCTTTACTCCTGCAGAATTTCCTTTACCTATCTCCCTCAAATACCATCTGTCAAAATTAACTGTTTGCTCTATCATACAGATTATGAATTGTAACTTTCTCTGACTCTTTCCATCACCTTATTTATTTCTCTTAGATAGATATACTTTGAAATGTACACCTTTTTTATAGAAAGTATATCACTAATATACTTACATATATTTTATCGTTCATTAAAACCAGATTTTTCGAACCAGCAACTTGAGATCAGTACCCTTTATTTCTCTCGAGCATTTGAAATCGATGATTTTAAAAAAAAATACAAAACATTTTTTTCTAGCGCGATTTTTTTGTGACCGATAAAATATAAATGTTTAAATAAACTTCCACTAATTATTACTTACTTTAATATGATTTACATATTCAACACTTTTCCTTATACTACTACATTATATATAGATGACGTGGAAGCCAGACATACCTTCAATCCTTAGGTCCCCGCCGATTTTATTATCCAATCTTGCTACATTTTTATTCGAAAAACAATCCATAACCTCATCAAAGTTCGTCTTATAGGCTACTTTATTTTCTACAGCTAGGATCACGAGGCCAGATAAACATTTCTGAATGTTTGTTAAACTGATTCGAAAAACAACTTAAGATGCGTTTTAAAACCAAATTTACAGTCGATAATATTACGCATCCTAGATAATAGGCATTTTAACAAAACACTCTTTATCAAACAATTAGTTCGATAAAGAGTGTTTTGTTTAGACCGTAACTTGTTTTTGTGCCTAATAAATAAATAAATAAATTACTACCCAGGACAGGACCTCTGGTTTGCCCAACAAGATCCGAGGCTAACTAAGACAGGTACGATACTTCCACATATAATTTTATATTACAAACATAAAAATACAGATACAGCTATATAACTTGTGGTTCTTAATAAATTCTACAAATCTGTCTTCCAGAAGCAGAATGTCGTTTTGTGTGCACGTTATTCCAGATATTTTATGAGCGTTTTATGTGTTACCGGAGCCGAGCTGACTCTACGTCGGCGCTGGTTGATCGAACGGTCAGGGTTAGATTTTATTTCATCTCTAGCATTCCTTGTGGCTGCTTTATATTAATTCCACTTTTTAAATCTTACAGAAGGACTTTTCCCGCCGATTTACATCTGTGACGTTGTGTTTTAATTCTATTTTCATAGTCTTATGTTATTATCAGTTTTATTGTTCAATTATGGTGGCGTATTATACAATATAGTTTTGATTAAGGCACATAATTGGATTGATATAAAATAACGTCTATCGTGACTTTTTAAGTTGACGTAACGTGACAAGATAAGTAGTACATTTCAAGATACATAATGTTCAAATATTTTACTTTATACTTACATAATAGTTGTAACCAATAGCCATTAAAAAAAAAAGAAATCTTATAGAAAATCTTTTAACCACTGTTCCCCAATCAATTAAAGCATCTTGGCATGCCTGCCAAACCCAACTCGGACGAACTAAGGATCTGTGTAGGTGGAAGTCTTCTTATAGCTTGGATATTGGTTCAGACTTTAATTCTAACTACGCCATAATATATGTTATCTTATAATGCCTCGTGTCCGCATCTTAACGATCTAATTGGCTTAGTAACGAATCTACAACTTTCGGAATCAATGATTACGGGTTCGATTGACTCATTGAAATAAATATATGTATTTACAGGTTATACTTATATATACTATACATTTATGGCCTTAACATAGATGCACTCTAAATACAAAATATCTTTACGCAGACGAGAATATTATAGTATCACTATTGTACAATGAATATTTTATTGAAAATTGACTTGCGTGTCAAACAAGCATTAAGTTTTGTTTTATGTTAGACATGAATTCTGTAGTTTATATTTTAAGCCTTAATAATCACTATCAAAAAATAAATGTATATCTATAGGTACTTTAAATATATATATGTATATTCTACAGGTACTTATTCTGTCTGGGTTCTCCGTGCCCAGTAAAAGGCAGAGATGATTTCACAGCTACATTGAACCATCTTAATAAGGCGCAATATTTTCCTCTCACAAATTTTAACATTATTTTAACGCTCTTGGCTCTCACCTAGTCTCAGCACCAAGATCAATTTTAGATATGTGTAGGTTTGTTTTAAATAATAGATATAAGATAATAGATACAAGATACCGATGTCGTACCAGTTCGGAATAACTTACGAAGATAGTCAATTTCACAGAGTGGTGGTGAAAGAAGTGGATAGATGTTTATGATAATTCGATGTAGGTCGGTGAAACATTATCCTAATAATGATAGAAAAGTAAAAAAAAAGTATAATAAACAAAGATAATTAGCGATAAGCAAATAAGTATGTACGAGTAAGTATGTACATACTTACATACGCACACACACACACACACACACACACATATATATATATATATATATATATATATATATATATATATATATATATATATATATATATATACACACATATACATATTTTTTTATTACCTATTCTAAAACAAGTCATATGTACTAAAAAGAAACCTACAATTTAAGAAAAATATGTACTTAGTTTTATTAATAAAAATAATTCACAACCTCAAACGCACATTTAAACAATAAAACATTTTGTTAATGTAGAATGCTGGATATACCCCAAACCCCGTAATGATTTCAGCCATTGTTCTTGCTAATTATTTCAGGTCGGATAACGGAATCTCTTAAAGTCCCTTTTCTAAATACTAATGAATACGGCAGCATTGTCGATGAGTAATTATTCTCAGGGATGATATTAATTAAGGAATTTAATAGCGATATTCTCAACACAAAATATTCATTATTTTGTAAGGATGTAAAATGAACAGGTGTTGGGTAAGACTTTTGAACTTTAGGAGAGTGACATGAAAGTAATTTATATCCATGACAGAAATTATAAGCGGCAATAGCCTATTTAAGTGTCTTTTGTACTATTTACGTTTCCTAACCTAACGTTGTTGACATGAAATGACGACCGATTGGCTCAATGGCGGGGCACTACGCCCGCGGATTCAATGGTCGCGCGTTCGATCTCCGCATCGAAATAAATATATGTATGGACTACAAATATTTATTCCGAGTAATCCCGCCAATCCGCATTGGACAAGCGTGGTGGGTTAACGTCCGTTCCTCCAGAAATGGTGAGGCCCGTGCTCAGCAGTGGGATATATATATAGGCTGTTAAAAAAAAATAAAAAACCTTTCGTTTTTTTCGATTTTTCTATCATCTATCAGTGTTTGACTCAGTGATAACTTGACTTCTAAGGTAACGAATTAATTTGAACGCGTGGGAACATATCTTTTTTTAAGAACAAAATTACCCAATTATTTTTCTAAACAAAAAATTAAAATCCAACTTTTAACTATTTAATATATAAATGATGACAAAAATGACTCAGCGCATAAGTGAAGTGATCGCATTCTAAACCTAGGATCGTAGGTTCGTTTCCCACAACTGTTTAAATATATATTTGTATGATCTAAAGATATCTATTTCCGAATCTGGGCGTTTCTTTTTGTCATTTATCTATTTATATGTCATTACCTATATAGTGTGGAGTTATGAGTGTACAGAATTTTATTTTATTTATTTGATTATTATTAGATTTTCATTTGACATTTCATATTTTTATGCTTGACTTTTACGGTTGATGCCACAGATAGCAAATCTAGTAATAATTTGATAATATTCGATTAAATATACATTTTTGCATGGCCAATCAATCTTTATAGCAGCACGCGCCATTCATAGCGATTGTTGGCGAAAGTTCAAGTAGTATTTTACTGTTCAGTGAAACTCGTGGCTAATTTTACAACGAACAGTTCAATTACTGTAAATTAAATGGGAAATGTCGATACGGCTACGTAGCATAGAATAATAATTAATAAACGTTGCCTCGATAATATAATATTTAGTTTTGATGATAATCCACTTTCACATTATTTTGCAGAATTCCCATCTTTACATATGGATATAAATATATAAGTAAATAAATAATTATAATTCTTTACATTATATTATACTTATATAATAATATATAAGTATAATGTAAACAATTTTACAATACGTAATAAGAATTTAAGTCATAATATGATTTCAAACAAGATATTTCATCACAATTTTTCTTCTTCCCTAACTTTTAAGATTACTTCATTTTTGGGAAGTATAACTTTTGGGACATGAACAGAAGAAATCTAAATTATTTTTTACAATCTGAAAGTCGCGTGAAGTTTCAGTTGTTTCCAAAACACATGGAACAAAAAATATATAAATAGACAGAATACGATTTTTGGGTTTTGATATTGAAAATAAAGCATAGAAAATTAATTATTTAGATCTCAGCCACATACACTTTATATTATATATGACATTAATCAATTTATTAATGAAGTTTTTTTACTAATTAGCTATATATCCTTTACTAAAACTAAGCAGAGGAGAGCGATGATAATTTTTTAAAAGATTTAAGAATAACCGTATTTAGGAAAAAATTTTTTTCTTTTTATAACTCTAAATAGGATGCAAACAATTAATTATTATAAATATTATTTATTTTATAGTTTTGTTTGCTTTTAAAAGCTAAAAATATTATTATTTATATATGTATTTGAAAATGATGGAGTGAGGATAGGCGTCTCGGCAAACAAACGCTAGAAGTGAACGAGTGCTGGAGTAGAGACTGAAAACTATGAGCTGGATGCCCCCGGCTAGATGAATCGGGGATCAACACAGCTGGCAAAGCCTGGTTGCGTATAACTGAAGATCAGGCTATGTGACGAGCTTTAAAAGTGGTCTTTGTCCACCATATACATATTATTATACATAAAAAGTATTATAAATTACATTTTTTTCACATAAAGGAAATAAAGGACTTATATAATATTTTTAAGCCTTCAAAGTATAGGAGAAAATATATTTTTTGCACAAAAGAGTAGGAGGAATTGGTGTTATAATTAATTCTAGTTTAATTATTAACATGTATTTATAACAAGACATTTCCTTAACTAAAATTGCACATGGTTTGAGAGAATTTCTATGCTGGTGATTTTGTTAAATTGTGTTACACTGGGAATGTACCAGCCATGTGTGGACGACCAGTGCGTGACGAACAGATGCAAAATATTACAGGTGAGACAATATTCATTAAAATAAGAAGTTACACAAGTGTCAGTAGAGTAAATATTCGTATTTCCACCTTACCTTCATATGTAAACTAAATTTGATAGCATAAACAAACTACATAATATATTCAAACAGAAAAAGCAAAACATCTCCTTTTCAAAAAAAATGCAATATAATGTATTAAATTTCTATCTAAAGATAGATTATTAAAAAATTGAGCAAATTTATTCTTATGAAATTCATATTTTATTTTAGTTATCAAATCATATTTTTTATGAAAAGTTTAGCTCTATTGATACAAATGGCCAGTAATATCAATGCCACCAACCGAAAAAAAAGTAATTAATATTTTGCCAAAATTTAGTAATGAAAACACGCAATTGTGTACTGTCTTTGAAAATAAGTGATAGTTAATTTTAAAACTGTAGCTCTATAGTGTCAGTCTTATATTAATATAATAATATAAAAGTATATTTTGAAAAAACGTGTGCACATTCTTATTTTACAGGTCTTTGACGATATTATTTTCGCATTTTTTACGCTAGAAATGACAATCAAGATGGTTGCTATGGGAGTGTATGGTCATGGTACATATCTCGCTGACTCATGGAACAGGCTAGACTTTTTCATAGTTTTGGCCGGGTAAGTAACCTATATTCAATAAGAAATGATTTTCTTCTAATTATGACTTAAAAATTACTAGTGTATGAGTAAATATTTAGTTCAATGAATAAAGCATCTGGTGCGTGAGCCAAAAGAATATTTCGAAATTATTCTATTCTTGAAATGATTTGCATATGCCAGTATTGTTTTTGGTACGGCACCTAATATATATCAATTTTTTTTCTATTGAGTTATACCATAAAATCTGGATGAGTTAGTGGTTTTTAGTTTTGTGTAGATATTTCACTTTCTTAGAATATGTTTTCTGGGCATTTAATTCTTGTGAAATTTGTCAAAAGATAATATCGGAGCCAAATCATTAAATGGTTATTGTGATTTAATATTTTAATTCCTTCTCTCTATTTTATCTTTAATCTTTATTTTATTTTTAACTTCCTCCTACATAAGCTATAAAAAAGTAAAACCAATTTTCCTAACCCACCTTCCCGTTTCCATACATACATACATACATATCGTCACGCCTGTCTCCCGTAGGAGTAGGCAGAGACCACAGATCTTCATCTGTTACGATCTCGGCATACTTCCCTTGCTTCCTCCACACTCATTATTCTCCTCATGTAAGCCTGCCGGTCAAGGGTACTCTTGACCTGGCCTTTTTTCCCGTTGCCGAGGCGCTATCTTGATTCATCATTTCCCGTTTCCCTTGTTTATTTACTAATAAATTATTATTTATTTATTCACTTTGAAACTGAAACTTTTCTCTATATTTTTATACCATCTCATTAACTCTCTTCTAAATCTTTACTTTGAACAGGGCTGTGGAGTACACACTAAACGTGGAAAATATAAACTTGTCGGCTATAAGGACTATTCGGGTTTTACGACCGCTAAGAGCGATCAACAGGATACCCAGTGAGTATTTAACATAAGAAAGGTAAGGTAATACGAGCAATTTCTTGCTCCAAATGTTGTTTCCGACTCGTAACAAGCTACGTTAATAAAAGCCTATGGACTGCAACTAAACGCTAATAATATTACCAACGTTCAAATAGTTTTGCTAAAATTATTCCAGCTAATGATGAGCAGTCGGTATAAAACTAGCGGAAATGTTTCATGAATTGCTTCTATTTTCATCACCTGGATGGCTGACTGTCTACCACTGTGCGATTTAGTCGAAGTTTTCTGCCACGAACTGTGCCAATGTAGTGTGATTTGTAGTGTGGTGCAAACAATTTATCACCTGCGGTGTTTTCACGTCAATGCGAGATAGGGGCATTCAAGAATAGTTCAACGCCTTCGGCATTGTGGATATCTATGGGCAGCGGTGATCATTTACCA
>JASFAT010004090.1:0-172079 GCA_031353405.1 Baronia brevicornis
GTGAAAATTACACCATGTTGCCCCAACTGTCAACCTCACCTGCACGCGGTGTATCCTGCTGAGCAACGAACGAGGCACTGACGACCGATTGATGGCGGTATAACTATCACAAATTATGGCCGGACTCAAATGACACAGGCCGGCAACGGGCAGCGGCGTTGCCGGTGCGAAATGTCTGGCTCCGCGGTCACCAACCCACTTGCCCAGTGTGGCGACTACGGGCACACCACCCATGAAGGGCACCATTAAAACACGGCCCCCAGTTCCCGGTCGCCCCATTATTCCTGGCCACGGTAGTGGCCATGGTTACGATGGAGCAGGGGGTGCTAAGAATCCCCGGGAGAGGAAAGGCTACCACAAACGACTGGACCTAGCGACGTACAACGGAAGAAGTCTGCGGCGCGAAGAGTACATTAAGGAACTCGAGGTAGAGCTAGAAAAGATAAGGTGGCACATTGTGGGATTAAGCAAAGTCCGTAGACAGGGGGAGGATACGCTGATTTTACAATCTGGCCATCTGTTCAACCATCGAGAGGGACATAATCCTTCCCAAGGCGGAGTGGGGTTCCTCGTCAACAGAGTCCTCACTGACAATATTGAAGAAATATCCAGTGTGTCGCCAAGAGGGGCGTACCTTGTACTCCGGCTATCTAACAAGTATAGTCTTAAGGTAGTGCAGGTCTACGCACCTACGGCGACATACTCGGATAACGAAGTGGAGGCTATGTACGAAGACATAGCCAGGGCTTTGCACAACACCACAAAGGCCCACTTCAATGTTGTCATGGGGGACTTCAACGCCAAAGTGGGGTTGCATACAGGAGTCGAATCGATTATGGGACCTCACGGTTTTGGACACAGAAACCACAGGGGGCAAATGCTGATCAACTTCCTCGAAAAAGAAGGGCTGTATCTGATGAATTCCTTCTTTCAGAAAAAGCCCCAAAGGAAGTGGACATGGCGAAGCCCCGACACTGTGACGAAAAATGAGATTGACTTTATCATGACCGATAAAAGGCACATATTCAGGGATGTCTCAGTGATTAACAGGTTTAACACTGGGAGTGATCACCGACTTGTGAGAGGTACTCTGAATATCGACTTCAAGTTCGAAAGATGACGTCTGGTAAAGTCCACGCTCCGACCGACTCTGTTCCAAACCGTGGCTGGCTCTCAACGCTTCCAACTGGAACTCAAAAATCGATTCGATGCCCTGGAACCCTCTGTGGATATCGACAAGGACCTCAAAAGTGTAGTAAACATCTTACGGGAGGAAGGGGACAGGTTTTGTGGAAGAAGGCATGCAGGCCGGAAGTCTAAATTCTCAGACGAGACCCTCCAGCTAATGGATATGCGACGTGAAACAGCCAAACACGAGGAACAGGTGGCCCTCACCAAGCGCATTAGACAGTGCGTACGGCGGGACCTGCGTCGCTCTAATGCGGACACTATTAAAAACGCAATAGAGCGACACAAGGGTCCTAAAGTATTTCTTCAAAAGCTTGAGAGAAGCCATCTCACACATTTAAAAGCTCAAGATGGCAAAATGCTCACGTCCAAATTCGAGGTTCTCACTGAGATTGAAGACTTTTATGGAAATCTGTATGCCTCTCACGCACCACAACCTGAACCCACACGCAATGATCCCAGAGCCACACTTACCCGCCACTACACCGACGAGCTGCCAGATGTCTGCCTTGAGGAGATAGAGCTGGCTCTCCGGCAACTTAAAAATGGAAAAGCCCCAGGCGAGGACGGAGTTACTGCAGAGCTTCTAAAGGCAGGGGGTCGCCCCGTGCTGAAAGAGCTCTGCAGAATTTTCAACTCCGTCTTGCAGAACGGGAGAACTCCACAGGCATGGAACAGGAGCATAGTAGTCTTATTCCACAAGAAAGGGGATAAGACGCTACTTAAAAATTATAGGCCGATCTCGCTCCAGAGCCATGTCCATAAGTTGTTTACGAGGGTCATCACAAATCGACTCGCGCGAAGGCTTGACGACTTTCAACCTCCTGAACAGGCTGGGTTTCGGGGAGGATATGGCACCATAGACCACATCCACACAGTGCGGCAGATTATACAGAAGATTAATGAGTATAATCAGCCCCTGTGCATAGCATTTGTGGACTATGAGAAGGCCTTTGACTCCATCGAGACCTGGGCTGTCATAGATGCCTTGCAGCGGTGCCAGATAGATTATCGATACATCGAGGTGTTGAGATGTCGGCAAATCGCCGCTACGATGTCCGTTCGAGTTCAGAACAATCAGACAAAGCAAATCCAGTTGCATCGTGGAGTGAGACAGGGGGATGTCATATCCTCGAAATTTTTCACTAATGCGCTGGAAGATGTCTTCAAAACATTGGACTGGAAAGGACGTGGCATAAACATAAACGCACATCACATAAGAGCACATCTCACACTTGCGCTTTGCCGATGATATCGTGATCTTGGCAGAATCGCTGCAAGAACTACAAGCAATGCTGAACGGCCTAAATGAGTCCTCCAGACTGGTCGGTCTGGCTATGAATTTGGATAAAACTAAAATAATGGTAAACCAAAATATTGAGCCAGAACCGACAACGATCGATGGTGAAGTTCTCGAAGTTGTCCAGGAATATGTCTCGGCCAAATAGTGCGATTAGACGGAGACAACTACGAGAAAGAAGCCGACAGAAGGATACAGCTGGGCTGGGCAGCGTTCAGGAAATTCCGTCAAGTCTTCTCGTCGCCCATACCACAAAGTCTGAAGACAAGAGTCTTCAACCAGTGCGTCCTGCCCGTACTCTCTTACGGTGCCGAGACGTGGACACTGACAGTCCGTCTCCTCGCCAAGCTCAAAGTCGCTCAGAGGGCTATGGAGAGAGCTATGCTCGAGGTTTCTCTGGTGGACAGAATTCGAAATGAAGAAATTCGCCGGAGAACCAAAGTCACCGACATTGCTCTTCAAGTTAGCAGACTGAAGTGGCAATGGGCTGGACACGTTTGTCGGAGAACCGACAATCGTTGGAGTAGACGAGTACTGGAGTGGAGACCGCGACTCGGCAAACGTAGTGTGGGACTACTCCTGCTAGATGGAGCGACGATCTGCGCAAGGCGGCTGGCAGAGACTGGATGCGTGTAGCCGAAGATCGGGCTAGGTGGCGCGCCTTGGGTGAGGCCTATGTCTAGCAGTGGACTGCCGCGGGCTGATATTGAACCAACAGTAAAATTTAAAGATATGGCAAGTGAAAAATCTTATCGCCTGATGTATAAAATCCACACCGATTGGAGACATCTGCAACGCCAGCAGAAAAATTGGGCTTTGAGATATGTAAATTCTTGGTTTTTGAGGGTAAGGATGAAATTTTTTTTTGTGGCGGGTTGTATGGTAGTGGCATTCAGTGGCCGAAAAATTTAAAAATTATTCCGAACTAGTCTTCAGAGCACTTTCCATGATTAAAATTTAAATTAAAAATTTGGATACCATTAATCTATAATATATCATAATTTATATCTAAAACAATAACATATTTTCTTTACGATTTGAAGCTCTTCATTATTTGTTCGTCTTTGTATAAGATGAAAATATACCAGAGAGTACATCCCTACGAATAGCAGACGAACTCAATATAGACAATCGTCTTCCGCAATGTTTGCCGATGCATATTTTTAACTGCATTAGTCAGACATTTCATAATGTTTCACGAAGTGCATCGCACTTTTAGTAATTAGGTAATTGAAAGGAATCAATTGCCCTTCTGTTTACTGTTGTATATTGTCTGAAAGGGAAACATTCAGATCAATCGCGTTCCTTCTGGAAATAACTTCATTAATAGCATTAAAATTTGTTGAATAAATTGTTCGTACATATTTATAAAAATAAATCAAATAGGAATTTGTAGTATTATAAATTAGCTTATTACATCTTTGTTGTTAATTTTTCGAATCTCTTTCTTTCAACTACTAATTACTGAAGATTATTTTCGTTTCGACTTATTAATAATAGTTACATTTATTTAAGAAAATCATAAAATTTGCAATATTTTAGTCTTTTCGTATAATTTGTTTACAGTAATATTAATGTAAAATTGAATATTCACTATCTACTGTATTCTAAGTGAGGTGTATCATTTTTGGTGCCTTACCATCACCGGTACCAAAGTTTACACCAGAGCAAATATATATATATATATATATATATATATATATATATATATATATATATATATATATATATATATATATATATATATATATATATATATATATATATATATATATATATATATATATGTATTGTGTGTGTGTGTGTTGGATTAAGATTATATTATTAAATAAGTCCACATACACAAAACAATTGTTCAACCGAAGAAAAATGTAACCAAGAATAGTCACATGATAAATAATGCAATAGAATGTAATAAGCTTCATTAAAACTATCCAAGTTTATGATGTACCTGATAACTTATATATTCTTTATGAACGGATCACTTTTAATATTTATGGCCTATTCTAATAAACCTAGTAAAATAACCTCTTATATTAACTACCTTTATTATGCATCGAGAAATAATGAAATTTAATAAGTGTCGAGATTAGCCATATTTATTAATATACTATGGACTTTTGTAATACTTTTAATGATCGAGAACCCGCTTTTATAATATATAACTCTTTTGATAGATACACTTAATTTCAGATAATTATATTTCAGGTGTAGTGTAACACAATAAAGAATATTTTTGATTGTGCATTAATATTAGGGTTCACAGGTTATATTTAGTTATCTTTTTTGCACACAGACAAAAGGCCTAATGTCTCCACTAGTCAACAAATCTCGAACAGAGCGATTACTTTCCCTGTGGCTTTGTCATGACTGATCCTTTGCTAACCATGTGTCAGAAACAGTTCTCCATAACGGAAAATATTTCCTTGTATTAAATCGGTCTTAACTCTTATTATTGTAGGTACAGGAATTGTTAATTTTTTTTATTCATTTAATTGATAAAAAGTATAATAAATAAGTAAATGTCATGTAAATAAAATAGAAAGTGTTTATTTTAATTCTTTAAATATTTTAGGATAGATTCGTTTTATACGAATCTCATAAAATTATTCTAGCTATCTTATACATCAGTGCTTTACATAAATAATTTCAATAAAAGTAAGGTCCTCGAGGTCCGTTTGATTTTGTATTTTTATCAAATTTTCGCAAAAATTGGCGACCGATTGGCTCAGTGGCGGGGCTCTCCGCCCGCGGAGTCAATGGTCGTGGGTTCGATTCCCGCATCGGAATAAATATTTATATGGATTTTTAAATGTTTATTCCGAGTCTGGTAACCCCCCCAATCCGCATTTCCTTTCCTGCCCCTTCCTTTCTTTTCTATCCTTTCCCTTCCTCTCCGCCAATCCACGGTCTGCCGTGCCAATGGATGCGTGGCTAGGGGCGAGCCTAGTCGTAAACGTGCCGATCGTCCCGGGGTCGGGCTCCCCCGGGGACTATGGTGCTTTACCTCAGCATGCAGGGCTCTGCTGGGGCTGACCTCCATCCTCCCTTGCGGCTCGTGGGATTCACTAAAGACGAATTTAATATACCTAATTTGTCGAAAATGACGGCGACGTGGTTCGCCACCCGTCACGTCCTGATACTCACGAGGGCGAAAAGCGACCAATGACGAGCCGTTTCGCTGCGATGAATGGCAGCGGATGGAGCTCTGTGATCTCTGCCAACCCCTGCGGGGGATAGGCGTGAATATATAAAAAAAAAAATATTTCGCAAAAATTGTGAATAATTTCTTATATTTACATAATAAATCTACATTGATAAGTAACGGATCTTTTTTACTTGAGATAATAGATGGTATTGGAGTAAAATTTGATAGTCAGTTTTTAATAGTGTAGCTTATGGAATGAAATTTAAACAATTTTATGATAATAATATAAAATATTGAAGAATATAAAAGAAAGAAATATTTTGCTTCAACGTTTAATCACAAATAACTTCATTTTATAAATAACAATTATAAATAAATAGAACATTTATGGAGTACAATATATGTATGTACGATTTTTTAATAGTAATTCTGAAATAGATAAATTTATTACAAATATTTAATCACATATATATTTAAAAGATTTTTTGATAACTAAAATATGGTGACTACTGAAATTTACTTACGTAACTATGTTCACGTTGATGTTATCTCCAATTCAAATACAGCGACCTTTTCTTAGGAATAACTACATTTGTCAACTGCACGCGAAATAGATTTAAATACTTAGGTAGATATTGCATAGATATTTAGTGTATGAGCGAAGAAAGGAGACACTTTCTCTTTCGAATCTTTTAGTGTAATGATTAGTTCTGTACCATAGGATATATACGAATTTTAATGTGGGCAGTATAATAATAAGAGTACAAAAAAGATTTATTTTGAATTATTATGTAAATAAATAAATAAATAAATGTTACATAGATCCGTACGTAGATATATTTGGAATCACATCGCAAGCTCTTGACATTACAAATAAAACGCTATTAAATTTATTTTCACACCAAAATGCTTCGTGACTTTTATGTTGCTGAAAGAAATATTAAAAAAAGATGTTTCTGATTCCGAACCATTATTGAAAGTTGCCTAGACAACTTTTGGTTTAAATGGACATAGTGTCTAATTTTATTAGCTGATAAACTAAAGGCTTAACTCTCTCGAGGACCTGCTTCAAGTAAATTTTAACAATGCAAATGAATGCTTTTAGTTTATTTGTACACTCAACTACAATTCTTCTTATTTTAATTTTATGTCTAATTCATAGAGAAGAATTTTTCTTAAAAAACGTTGGGAACATTGGTTTAAGCTATGAGATAATTTAAGGCACGAATAGCCAGCCAGCTTTATTTTCTTATAAAATTTTTTGGTTTGAAATTACGATGAATTGAATGAATGAATTTGGGTTTGAAATTACAATGTGATATCGCGGGTTTAATTTTACCTTCTTTAGAACCCACATATGTCCCACTGTTGAGTACGGAGCCTCCCCATTATTCATAAACCTACGCCGCTTGTCCGCGGTTAATTGGCGACTTTGGACATTCGAATTTAAACATTAACTTATAATAATCAAAGTTGATTTCAATGACTATTACAAATAAACAACACACACACACATATGTAGAAATAGAATACATACACATTCGATTTAATTTGGTATTCAATATTATTTTTAAAATATAATGTGTATTAAACTATGCGATGGAATATTCATACTCATTGCGATATACTATAATAAACTGTCACAGCATTTTTATTTATTAAATAGTAATCTTGTATTTAAATAATAGTTAAATTTTGTAAATTAATTATGAAAATTGGTGGTTACCAAACTTTAGTTGAAGGTGGACAATGAAAACTTTACTGTAATTCACGAAAAGTAAATCAAAAACAATACTATGTGAAAACATAGAATTATTAGTCTTAATTATCATTGAAAAAACGGCCGCAATGCAAGTTTTTGTTGTTCTACAAGTTTCTTAGCAAAGTAACTTTTTTACTGTCCATCTTGATACTGGATTTCCACAAAGTAGCGTCTCTATTTATTAATTATCAAATCGAAGTATTACACTAACTATAATCTAATTAACAAACTTCTCATAACCTTAATTGTATTGAACTGAGATTTCGATGAGAGAGGCCAATTAGACGTTATTGAGTACAATGTCAGTTTTAGTACAAGTATCGTTTTTTGTAATTTCGTTGTATATTATAGGGTTTTTAAAAACGAAAGATAATAATTTCATACTGTGCCTTTATCTAGACTAGCAGACATCACATGCGATCTATATTATATGTACTTTTATTATAATGTCTTGTTTACTGCACACCGAGTACTAGTATTATATATGTACATAACATCTTTAAAAACATATAAATTAAACAAATTATACTGGGATTTGAACTAGACTAACATATTCACATAACATATTCTAAGCATCTCTGAAATATCATAAATGTCAAGTAAGTAAAGATATAAATTCATAAAGAGTTGCACGAGTACAAACACCTTTCTTCAAAGAAGTTTTTTTCTTATTTGAAAATGATTTTATCTAGACCTAAATCTAAGTAAAAGTATTGTAAGCCTGCAGAAGAAATAAATCTAAGTGTAATATATAAGGTCCAAATTATTTTTATTCCCAAAAGAATTCAATTTCTATACAATTCGAGGGGAATTGGGATGTACTCATAGATCTAAAAATATTCTAAATCTAAATTATAATATGTTTACAGCTGAGTTTTAAACCCTTAGCTTGGGAATTAACCGTCAAATAAAGCGCAAACCAGTTGAAATAATAGTCCTAAATGTACAAATGAGCTTATACATGTAAAAGACCCTGTTAAAAGCAGTTAAAGCTTCTTACAGTACCTCATTGAGTAAAGTATTTGTTTACTATAAAGAAACCACAATCCGTTCCTTTTATTATTTTCAGAAAAATATGTTACAGATCACTGAAGATTTTATATACTCTTTCTTATGTCTTTATTTGTAGCATCACGTAAATGCCTTCTGCTTATCATTTTATTCATCTACTAATAGATTTCTTAATTGAAAAAATTACCACATTATTGTCAATAAATACAGAATAAAATGTAAAAAGTTTTTGTAAATTGTTTTAATTATTTGAAATGAAGAATTCTGCCAGAGAACCAAAATAGGACGTCAAAGAACTGACAAATGTTTTAGTAGACGAGTGCCGGAGTGTGTACGGAGCTAAGATCTGAAATTGGAAGTGTGAAGCCGAAGACTGAGTTAGGTGTTAGAGATGCTACATGCTGATACATGCTGTTTATTGATGTTGATAATGATGATTATTATATTATGAAGTGTGTGATGATTATTGTATTATGAAGAGTGTCTACTAAATTTAGATAAAATGTTGTAGACAAGTAATTTTTATGAACAGAATAAACAAATATTCATTTCTTTTTAATTATTTCAATCTATAAAACTTTAGACACTCTTGTACCAGTTGCTTTAAAAGTAATTTTATTAATTGCTTTAGATAAAAAACCTAAAAGTTAATTGTTGTTTCCAAAAGCCTAAAAATATAAGCCTTTGATAATAATATTCTTATATTCCATTCGTTTACTGCAAGATCCCGTGAGAGATGCTATTAATGTCAACTGAACAGGATTTATAATACGCCTGGAGAATTAGCACGTACACTGTTGTTCAAATATTCTTTATATAAAGTTATTCACAACCTTAAGAGTGTTTGAATCTGTGCAATGATTATCGCAAATAAGGATCATGAAATTATGGCTTGAATTTTATACTTTTGCCACATAGGTTACGTTTATGTTTTAAAGTTTTTTAAAATAATTTTATGTAACTGTAGAAATAAAAAATTTTACCAAAATCAATTTTGTATAGAGAATAAAATTTCTTTTACCAATCGTCTTTCATACATCCTCTCTATGTACTTAAATCATCTATCTAAACATCCCTTTCTCAACTTTTGTCACGACACCTTTTACTCGAAATCGCTGTCTTATATCTTCATTCCTTATTCCATCATTCAAAGTTACCCTACACATACTTCTTGCTCTCATTTCCACCGGATTAAGTTTGCTTTTATGACTCTTCTGCTAAACCCAACTTTCACTACCGTACATCAGAGTTGGAACAAGCATTCCCCGATAAACTGCCAGTCGGGCCGTTTTACACACATTCTGACTTTTCATAAAGGAGTACCTACTTTACAATCATTTAATTAAATGATTACACAGTAGCGTCACCTATAGAGTTGTAATAGTCTGTGGCTGGAAATTCTCGACCCGCAAAATCGATTAGTATTGAATTAATTCCATGATTTGCTTGCATCGATTGAGATTGTTTATTGGTTTTTATTACTTAGAAAGATAGAGCTGCTCATCTGAATCGTATTGTATTTGCTCTCGTAGTTTCTTCATACAATCCCAAAAAAAAACAAAGGGACTATTTTACATCATATATGAGATAAACATTATTATCAAGATAATCATTAGAGTAGCAAATTTAAAAAATAAATTATTTATAAATATGAAAAATATTAAACAGACTTGAATCAAATTTAACACAAATGTTTGAAGCATAAATAAAGTATATAGCTGGTTAATTTGATATGTGTGATTTTCTCTTTATCTCGAGAGTCAAATACGTTTTCGTGGGACAAAATGAGATTTTTTAGGACAGGAACACACATCATCCGGAAACAACTGGACAGCTATAATGAAATTTGGTATAGTGATAAGGTGGGTAGTTATTACATGTAAGGGTACTTTTTACCCTTGTTTGTAAAAAGGTTCTTTTTATTTTTGAAAACATTTTGTTAGGTTTTAGTTGCAAAATAAAAGACTGGCACTCTTAACGAATATCGATGTAAATTTACTATTATTACTGGGATAACCATTTAAACGATTTCTTTTAGAAATACATTATTTACAGTTCTTAATTATTAGACTGCATATCTTTTTTTCACAGCCATTTTTATCTCCCACTGTTGAACACGGAACACTGTCCAATGCGGATTTGCGGCATATATTTATTCCGATGCGGGAATCGAACCCACAACCATTGACTCCGTGGGCAGGGGGGCCGCACCACTGAGCCAATTGGTCGTCACATCTGCATATATGTTAGCCATTTTAAAGAAATCCTTCAAGAGACTTTTTTTCACACACCACTCTATAAAACATGCAGTATTCTCAAAGACATACATATGTCATTGTAACATAACAAATCTTAAAATTTTTCAAAAGCAGGCAACGCCTATGCATTAAACATCCATGAGACATAGATGTCTGCAAAACTATAAGGTTTTTCATATCTCTACGAACAACATTTATAGGTTTCCATCAGTTTGCTTGCTCGTTTACTTTAAAACTGTATAAAAAGGACAGATTTACAATTTAATTTGGCTATTTCATTTTTATGCCAAAATTTTAGTGAATTTATATTTGGTATTAAATCAAAGGTAAATATTTTTAAAATCATTGTGCTAAGACTCTTGAAAACTTGACTTTTTACTTAAATTATCTAACTTAAATATCGCGATGTTAATGTTACCTGACGCTGTCTAGAAAAGTTTATAAACCAAAGCCTTCTTTTACATCCCTTTGATTCTTAATAATTTCATTCGCTAGTTAATTTATAAAAGAAATAGCTTTTCAAGCAACTTATCAATATGCTCTTAGCACTCTACCCTGAGTGGTGTAGTCTCCAAATTTTGGCAAATTATGGATCACGGATTGATTTTCATTACAATACTAATGTCAGTAGCGTCTATACGTCATTTACTGTTTTTTTGTACGACACTCACTGGGGAAGCAAGATAGTCCTATTCTGTGCTAATAAGCAGACATCTCTGTATTGATGTTTTGTGAGCTGCTTTATTACAGCCACCTCTTCTGGGGTACTGCGCGAAGTTTCGGCCGCGCAAGATTTTTTCAAGTACCTACTATGTAACCTAAGTATGTACTGTGTGCACGAAGGTATCCGAACATCCAAAATACTTTCTACGTCTAAGTATTTCTATTGTCCAATGAAATGATTTTATTTTCTATGACATTGATAGATAATTTGGATGCAGTGTTTTTGAGATAAAGGAAATTTATAAAAATTATATTCAGAGATCCGAAAACACAATTTTCAAGTATGGTATACAACGGAGCTTAAACTTCAGGTATTCATCGCAGTGATATAAATGATCATCTAGTCATAACAACACACGTATATAACGAAATCCAATTAAAATATCTGCAGTCACTGATATTAAAAATGAACTAGATTGAATTTAAAAGGTTTGAAAAGTAAGTTGGATGCTCAATAAATTAATAAGTCAAGTGTAAACGCTTAGAAAAATAAATAACAATTTTATTACGAGGTAGAGAGGGGGGTTAGGGAAGAGGGAAGAGGGAGGGGGGTGTTGGGCGTCCGGAACTTGGCCGCTCACCGTACGAAGCGCGCTAGCTAAGCTAACCACTCAGACGTCGGTTTTCTGCGGGAGTGTGGTAATTCCCCGGGCGAGCCGGCTCATTCATACTACAGACAGATATTTTCTTGACAAAATATTCGTTTGCAGCGTGGCTTTACCACAATATATAACACACTTGTCTGATTAAACATTGTATTATTTCATTCCAACAGGTACAAAATAAAAGTACTACGAAAAATTTTCTAGTGGACACGTTTTACGATTGATGCTATTATTTCTGCCAGCATCTCGTAAAATGAGTGCATTTTATGAGTGTACACTTACTTTTTATAGTGCCAAGTAATGGACGATATATTAAGACGTAAACGGAACATGCCTTACCAAGCCCTATATTGCTGCTTTTATTACCTTTCGCTTTTGGATCGTATTAATAATGTATCAAATACGAGCAACATAGTTGCTACAGATTAATATTTGTAAAAATTCAAGTAGTGTCCTTATAGATCATTATCATCAATAGAACGAGATACTCTAATGGGACCCGTTGTTTTAGGGCTAGACATTGGTTCGCCACTTCCCATTTGCAAAAGTCATGAAATTGATTGTCAGTACAATTTAAAATTGTATTTAATGTAATCAATGACACATTAGTATATTTCCCGCTCAAAGATCACCAATATATTTTGTGTACATTGTGATTCTTCATGATATTCTAATACTCATATCGCGTGACCGACCTCGGCACAATTTCAGATATTCAAAGCCAAGCCGTTTCAATTTTTGATGCCATGATGAGTCGATTATTGATTGTCTGTAATATTTAATTTTGAGCGTATTGCAAAGGTATTTAATGTTATATACTATTTTTTGGAGGATCATAGTATTTTTCCCCCATGAAAATCAGTCGATTTGGTTTGGCTAAGGTTTTTTACTATTTTAATGGTATAGCAAAGCAAACAAGCAAGCTAGTTGTCCGATGAAATCACTTTATAGAAGCATTGTTTGTTTAATAATTAAGATGGACAGTCTTACTTTTCTAAGATTCACACATTGAACACAAATCGGACAAATAATGTTGTGCGTTTACGAAGAACTGTATAGGGAATTACAAGTCTAATTCTCACCAAGAAATGGTCGACAGCAAATCCTCCAGCACTTCACCATGGTCATCAACGTTGACAACGTCAAACACACACTACCATTTTTTACTGTAAACACAACATTTGACACGAGGCATTTTTAGGTGAAGTAAACGAAAGACATAGTAGGTATATACTTTATTATATATTATATACTAATGCTATTTGTTTTTATAAAACAATTTATTTCTTTTTTTATTTTAAATTTAAAAATTACGAATTTAAAAAATAATATAATATAAAAAGTTTTAATATATTGAAATAAAAAGTTTTATTACATTAGTCATAACTTTATCAATGTATCAATACAGTACATTATCATATAAAGTACGAATGTAGTTTTGAAACTGTAATAGTGAATAGTTAAGATAAATGTTGAACGGTGAACAATTGAAACTAATTTGACGTCCCAAATGGCATAATGTCTGTCTATTTCATATGAAAATCGGGTTGGGCGAATATTTACTTCCACATCAGCATATCAAATTATGTTAGTTAAAAGCAAATATTTAGTGCTAAATTCTAGCTTTATTTTTATTTAAGGCATTAATGATGATTTTTTCTTACCGAGATATTCGTGCCGTCCGAAATTATTGAAAACAGTTTGGCTAGCAGGACTAGAGAACTACTACACGCTCACAGATTATCGGCATTAAATGCTAGCATTTTTCTTTTTTACTACGTTTCATACTGTAATATAGGGATTTCGAGGCCCAAAACTCCCTCAACTTTTATTTACTCGATTCTTCCATTTTTTTATGGGATAGGAAGGCAGAAGAACGAACAGACTTGTCACCTGATGGAAAGCAATCAACACCGCCCATAGACTTTTGCAGCGCCATAGGCAGTGCGGAAGCATTGCCGACCTTTAAGGACAGTGTCATTATGGGAGTGGGAATGCGAGGAGAGGGGCAGAGGGAGGGGGAGGGTGTTGGGCTTTCGGAACTCAGCCGATCACCGTACGAAGCGCGGTAGGTAAGCAACCACTGCGACGTTGGTTTTTTACGGCAGTGGGGGGGGGGGTTCCCTGAGCGAGCTGGCCCACTCATGCTACAGACAAATATTATGCCATTCTTGACAAAATATTCGTCTGCAGCGTGGCTCTACCACTATTAATTCCTCTTCTATTAAATTTTTTATTTGCAGATGCCCATGGATAGCAGTGATAACTTTCGATTAGGAGACCCATTTGCTCATTCGCCTATCACTTCCATTAAAAAAACTAATTGCATAGTTCGAATATATATGTATAATAAACGAAATTTGACTAATATATTTATTCGCTTGTAATTTTGTAATGAATATGAATTTTAAAATAATATAACATTTCCAAGGTATTAAATTTATACTGTTACATCAGCTAGAAAGTGAAGGGCAGCTTAAGTACGCTTTGTCAGCGAAAAATCTGCGGAAACCTCTTGATTTATTGCTTAGTGACTATTATTCAATTATCCATGAAAGCGGTTTTCTTTTACCACATTTTGATAAATTGAAATTAAGTTATATATAATGTTATAATATATATTAGATACATATTTTTGGTGAATATGTATATATATATATATATATATATATATGCATATATATATATATATAGCTATATATATATATATATATATATATATATATATATATATATATATATATATATATATATATATATATATATAAAGCTATTATCTGTGGCTGCAACCACCACTGTGTGACGGAATAAACCAGTTCGCGGTAAGCTTGCTGTCGTTTCACTTGTCCCCGTATACACTTTTATTTAATAAGTTTCATCATCATCATCAACAGCCTGCGGCAGCCCACTGCTGGACATAGGCCTCCCTCATGGAGCGCCACCTAGTTCAATCTTCTGCTACAAGTACCCAGTTTCTGCCAGCCGCCCTGCGCTTAATAACTTAACGCTTTATTCGTTATATAAGTTTTACAAAAACAAAAAATGAGGAAAAAATAACAATGAAAAATAAATTATTATTTTTATTTATATTATATTCTTGTAGTATACAGATGACTGAAGCTCCACTTGAGACAAAGCCTACAATGCTTAATACAAAAAATAAATTTCAATGTAAAAATGTTATAGGCCTCTGTTTTTGGAACAAGTATAACCCTGATTTCTGGAACGATGAACAATAATCTACCTTGCTTGTCTAAGGAAGATTGGCGGGATATTCAGACTCGGAATCTGTAGGCCTTAAATATATTTGTTTTGATGCGAGAACTGAATGTGTGAGCTCAGTGCTCGAAAGTGGCAACTTCACCAATGATGTATTTAGGTCGTTTCTTGACAATGTGAAGTTTTTAAATCAACGCTTTTAATTCGTTATGATATACCATGTAAAAAGAAGTTAATAAACGATCGCTGTTTTGTAGAAGTGCGCAGAGGAAATGGGAAAACGAACGTTGGTTGCAATCAGCTCGGACTTTGTTGGCTACAGTGTGCAGAACTTCTAAAATCGATGAACAATTCACATTAAAAATTTAAATTAGTGTTGATGATTACTTATCTAATTTTTTTTGTGAAATATGTTTAAATAAATAACCTTCATTACTTAAATATAGTAAAATTATCATGTTGTGCGCAAATATTCAGGATTATAATATAGATGATATATGTTCTTATTATATATTTTTCATTTAAAGGACAGTAAATTGGTAGTGCCAAAATATAAAAAAGTAATAATTAATACTTTTAATACAATAACTATATAATAAATAATACTAACTAACAAGAATAAATTATAATATCTGTATAGTTTAGGAATTGTTTTTATTTGTTCTACTTCGTCGAAAAGATTTGCAAATAAGAGGTCCGCAAGTTATTAGGTTGTTTGGCTCACTAAATTAACCTCAGTGGTAAAATTATCACTTTCAGAGACAACGATCGCGGGTTTAATTCTCACATCGGGATAAATTTATGTTTAACCTACAGGTATTTATCTCGAATTTGGGTGCCTCACGAACCTGCTTTGAATACTCGTGTGTACAAATGGGTAGGCAGTGCCAGCAGGTCATATAGCCCGAATATATGGGTTATGTAAAAATATTTTCGACATGTTTTGCACTGCATATTTGGAATTCTGTTGAATAGATTAATGAAACTTTAATCTTTTGAGTGATTGCAGGTTTTGTATTAAGCAAAGTTGAATTTCAATTAAGTTTGCTTAAGACAAATCACGGTTTCTAGGTCCAATTTTAAATTTCCACTTTTAAAGTTCTTATTTCATAAAGAGGAAGACTTGTGCCTAGCAATAGGACATACATATATGTGGTCATATAGAATATTGATAGTTCCAAATATATGCTATTTGGTACTATTAATATTTCAATTTATATTAGTTAATTCTGTTGATTAGATTAATGAAACTTTCGTCGTATAAGTGATTGTAAGCTTTGTATTAAGCTAAGTTAAACTTCAGCTAAGTTTGCTAAAGACAAATCTTCTTCTCTAAGTTTATTACTTTATAAATAGGAAGCTTATTAATGGAGTCAGGCGTTACTTTGCGGAAATCCATCACTATATGGACAGTCAAAAGTTTTTCACTGACACTTTTCGGTTGTCTTCCGTAGAGTCTACTATACCTGAAGATGCCTCGTGTTGGGGCGAAACACGTGTCGTGTACAAGATGGAAAAGTGATAGTGTGTGTTTGGCGTTGTGTATAGTGGTTGGTGGGTGGAGAGTTGATGGCCGATTTTTGGTAAGTTTTTTGGTTTAAGTTCCAAATAAATCCACTTAATCCAACAGAAAACACACATTATTAATTTTCTGTTATTGTTTTGCTTGTCGCGGATCTTAGCTAAGTAAAACTTTTGACTGTCCATATAGTGATGGATTTCCGCAAAGTAACGCCTGACTCCATTAATAAAAATACCGGAGAGAACAAAGACAACAACGGTAACTCGTCGATGAAGGCTGCTCATCAGCATTTAAACCCAAATGAAACGATAGAAGATACGTCACGATAGCAGATTATCATAAGTTTAAAGACCGTAAATAAAATAAGTATTTTTTAACATTTTATTCAATGTAAGGAAAGATTGAAGGAAGAACCAGTTGCACACTTCACAATTTATTGTTCTTCCTATACGTTACACATGTACATATATATAAATGTTGACAATTTATTTTACCTTAAAGGACATTAAAAAGAAACAATAACATGAAGATCTAAAGAAGTCATTTGTCATACAGAGAGGCGGAAGTACAATATTTTTATATCATTAGAGAATTTTTTCATTTGTAAAAATTAAGAACACAAAAAAAAAGCCTTGTGAATTTTATACATCTTCCTTCTTATATGTTTGTCCTCTATGCCTTCTCAAATTATTCATTAGATTGTAATGAAACTTTGGTAACTTGTTCTGCGTGAATCCACGAAGGTTCCTAGCCCAAAAGCTTTTTTCATTGTATGTTTTTGTTTTCTTCTTTATGTATCATTGCAGTAGGTACTGGCTACAACTAGCTATTAAAATATATACTAAAAGAAAGTTCTGTATATATAGTAATGCGTCGTTGCATGGTAAAATAAATTCCAAATATATTTATTTATCTGTAGTATGAACGTCCAAGGAAGTATCTACCACTCATGTAGATAATTGATTGGCGTTTTCTACTACTATGCTTAATAAAGTGAGCCTTACAAACCGGAGGATTCTCTTCCTTTACTCTCCTTTTTTCGCCCATTATTCACATCTTAATTAGGAAACATAAGCGTAGTACCTTTGGTGTTGCAGGTATCTAGTGGCGGTGATATCCACTATTAGGTGATAAGTTTACTCGTTTACTTAACTCTTTTATAAATAATAATATAATAATAATTTTGACCAAAAAATAATGTAAGAGTAATATGAGATGTGAGGTGATGCAACTTCAATAATATATTATATTAATATGTCATCTGGGGAGCTCGATGGAGTACATTTTAACAGTAACTTGATATATGTAGGTACGTTTATCGTTCGTTAATTGTGCTGAGCCGCGGTTTACGATGTTGCCATCATACATTATATTAAGGTTATTCGTTACGAATCATACGATGTACTTACTTTGTACATTTTTTTGCAAATGTATTCGAAAATACACAAAAAATTTTGGTTCTACAACATAAAACTCATTCCATTTTCTATTAGTTGACTTTAGTTGAATGTCATTATAATTTTTATCACAATCGTACTTATACATAAGTTAATCATGAATTATTGACGATCTAATTGGTTCAGTGGCAAAACTACCACTTTTGGAGTCAAAGGTCGCGAGTTCAATCCCGTATCGGGATATACTAATTTATACCCTGCAAGTATAATATTTATTGCAATTCGGGGGGGGGGGGGGCGCACCCAATCCGCTTTGAACAGATGCGGTGAGTGCACTTGAACATTGCAATACGTATATAAATATGTAATAATAATTAAATAGAATAAAGATTTCTTGTTATTCATGTGGATGGATCATATAAAAAATTTAAAAAAAATTACAAGCCTGTACCCAGCAGGGCCACATGCACTGTGAAGAAATATAAATTATTACATAGTGCATGTAACTGAATATTTTCAAACCGTTTAAAATTATTATTCATTTACGTTTATAATAACATACTTTTTTCAATATCATTGTTTCAGGAACTTCACAATGTCTGCCCCAACTACTGAAAGCATAGAAGCCATTAATAACTCCGGCTATGGAAGTAACGATGAAACTGCCAGTTTACTGGTTTCGAGTCCGGCGGTGACAGTTATCGTACCATCAGAGAACAGAACTGTGAAACCAGTATTGCAAAGACAAGATTGTACAACGCACTTACGACCACAGTTATCGGGTGGCCCGGGAAGTGAGGAAAGTGCGCAATCTATTAGAATTGACGAGAGTACAGCTAGAAGTGTGCCGGACATAGAGTTACAATGTAGAGATGCACCCGACCGTCCCCAAACGTTAGTATCACCCGTAACAACGTGCTCTCATAGAGGTTCAGTAGCTTGCCAGCTAGTTCCCCACATGTACAACAGATGTCGCGTTTGTGAAAGAAGACAATCCACAGCGCCCATGTCAGCGTTGCATTTAGCAAGATCGGTATCACGAGAAAGTGTTCGATCAGCTATGCATTATGCGTGTGGATGTAGTTCTCTCCACGCTGTTAGCACTTGTCCCGTTATTCAACCTCCGGCTTTATTGCTACCAGCCTCAAACACAAGAATCATACGGCAAAGTTCACAGCCGGAGTCTAGCGCATGTGTAGCGCATTGCCACGCCCATCATCATCCCAGCGCCTCCTTGCGGCAATTAAGAGAACCAGGCGACGGTATTGCAGGCATCGCGGCTGATTCGTTACGAATAAATGGTGGAATGCGACCATTTAAACAGGTAAGCAGTCTCACCAATAGATGGCGCTAATTTTTTTAAGTTTGACGTCTAGAAGGATTTTTTTATATTATACATATATTTATAATACATGTATACGTACTTTAAATCGGTGTACATTTTAAATGAATTATATACCATTTTAGTAAATAATTAATAATTTATCTAAGAGTAAAAAATCGTATCTTAAAGTAAACAAAAAGAAATAGAATAACGATACCAGTCTTTGTTATGTACCTATTTATTATTTCATGTGTAGTAAACACATGAAATAATAAATAGGTCGTGTTTAAGTTACAAAAGTATTCTCAAATGTTCTCGATTTCTAGTAGTTAAGTTAAAAATTATAAAAATAAATAAAATTTGAATTTTCAAAATTAATATCATTTAATAAAAATTTGTTTCAAAATTATAAAATATTTATATTTAAACAATTGTAATATTTTTGTAGGTCTTCATAGTAATTTACATCAAAACTTGTTTAAGCACTGAAATAGTCAATATATCTATACTCATTGTACTTGTAAATATTGTTAAATATATTAAAGGTAGGTAGGTATAAACAGGCAATACGACCTGATCATGTCACTTGTATGTATTTCATTATAATTACTATTGCTGTACTGTCTTTTAGAGTTTTTTAGAGGCGTGTATGTGCTGTGTAAGGGGTTTTTAAGTTGGTTCCCACTTCAGATCAAATCAAATGTCTTCCGGTTTGATTTCTGTTTTTAACCTGCAGGGGCTGCTCCTCTGTCCACAAACCCTGTCGCAGACTCGCCGGGCACGACTGAGGCGTGCGTTCACTGAAGCAACAGGAGATACTGTTACCTACGTTCGAACGGTGCGCTAGTTTTCAATGCACTATGCACCATAAAAGCTGATATCTACTGTACAATCTTTGGAAAATATTTTTTAAGGCGGTATTTTTTTTATAGAGCGGTGTTTACCATATGCACCTCTTTGTTTTTTGTAAATGATCGACATCATTTTAACAAACAGGCAATCATAAAAAAAACATTAATATCTAATGAGTAAGATAAATTAAAAGTACCGAATTATTTATTTTACTTTATTGTAAAGTCGTGTATGACATTTAAGTTGTACAGTTGAGCATTGGCTTTGTTTGTGAATTCCTCGTTATTTTCTTAGTTGGCGATTGTGACGTCCCCATAGCTTCGACAAACAACCACGGTCCTCTGCCTCACGTCCCTTATATTTATCGTAGCACTGATTAGTTCTCATATATAAATAGTTTATTACGTCACAATTTAAGCGAACATATAGCAACACTGCGCACTTATTGGCAATCCTAAAAGGATGGCTTTTGAATGATGAATGATTTAGTATTGTCTCGTTTCTCTCAAGGGAAGCGATAAGTTTTGGAATGTTCAATTGGTTTCATCACTAAATGCGAGAAAGATCATTGCGATACGTCTCGGGAACCTCTATTAAAAGTACACAGCACCTACACCATCATTTTCCCACTCATTCATTCACATAGATTGGGTTAAGTGCTATGCAATACACATAAGATTGACGCGTAGTGTGCACCAAGGTTTTGCTTCTGTCGTTTTAGCTATAACATAGAGAATAAATCGCAGTTTTGTTAGTAACTACACTGTGAAATAACTCATACTTATAGATATGGTGGAATTATAAGTAAGTATACTTGAAAAAAAAAAAGATGTCATAACATTCTTCTTTCATTTTCGTAATTAGTTGAAAAATAATTATAACGAAGTCTGATTTAAAAGATTTAAATAAGGACACTATATTTTAAATCAACTTATTGTGAGAGAATAGTAACAATGATACGAAAGCGAAGAAACTGAGAAGAAAAATAAAATTTGCTTTTAATGTTTTTACAATATAAATAAAAGATATTTGTCTCTAAGTTGGTGTTCCGTAAGAAATCGCAAGAGATAACCAATGGTAATGTTATTTGTAGTTTACTTCCTTAACCAAATAATGTAATAGAGATAAAAAATTCTGATTATATATTTTTTAGGAGAAAGCCATTGGTATGGAAAAAGTAAAGAATGGCAATGCTACCTTAATTTCCTGAGTTAGTGACGCCGAAAGAGGTCTGCGTCGTATTAAAAGAAAAAGTAAATGTTAGGAAATTATTCATTTTTAGTTTGATATTAAGCCAGTAACTTCAGATTTTTCTTTTTTTTTAAATATGAACACGAAAACAAAGTCGAACAGAGTATAAAAACTATTAAATAATATTAACGACGGTGTGGTGTACAAATTATATATATATTTTTATGATAAATACAAAATCTGTCATTTAATGTTCTTTTTTCCTGATATGCAATACTTGGTATGAAAAAACTGATGAAATTCTATTAAATATAAAACATTAAAAGCTATAAAAGTAAAATATGTAATATCGTTTGAAAGATCGTCTAAATATCGTCTGAAAGAGCATTTATTTGTGAACTTAGTTGAACTACATAAAGGGTACTCGCTGACTGCCGCTTCTTATAAAGAAATTTTGCTTGAAGGAATTAAGATCATTATCGATCATGGTGTCTGTCGGACAACATTTTTTAATGGAATAGATAGGCAAGCGAGTAAGCAGCAGGAAAAGCTATGAAATCAATACATACAATATATAATAAACTAACACGCTGATAAATATGCAAGTTTAACGCCCTATTTCAAAGAAACAGAAAACCTTCCTAGCTGTAGGTATTAACAATTATCTACACAGCTATGGAAGAAAGGTCTGTTGTCTGCTGACCCGTATTTGATCGATCTGTTACTAATGGACTCTATATTTACTCACATAAAATTAGTCTGCTAGAAAATAGCTCCTGTATCAATTTCTCATTTTAAGATATTATTTTATCGCTTGCTTACTTGCGTCGGCCTATCATAAATTACTTTCGGTTAGGTAACAACAATTTATGACTTCGTATTATTTTTTTTCGTGTTAATATTCAGTCATTTCCTCTTAATAACTCTTTGTGTTACAAATATTTATTTTAAATAAAGTAATATCCCCATTAGGCACCTTGTTATTCTAGGTAGCGTGGATGGGATTAAACCTCGTGGGACCTACAGGTTGTATCGATCAAATTAGATCTGCTGGAGGCATTCCCGTGCTCATGCACATATTTTCATGTGTATGATGGAAGAAATGACTGCTAAGAAAAGTGTCGAAGCACAAAGATGCATATTGTAGTTGCCCCCTCTAAAAGTTACTATGTAACGGTTACTAGCACTTTGTCAAGACCGTAACTATTAAAAAGGAGGAGAAGAAGGAGGAAGTTATATCCGCATCACCAATAGAAGCTGCAGCAAATTACTGCCAGACTTAGATCTTACCAAATACGTGTCAAATAGACCATCTGCGAACGTGAGTTCGTATCTTCCATTGGACTAATAAAGTGAACCATTCTAACAAGCATTATTCGCTTAATTGAAATGGTGAACAAGAATTCCAGTAAAATATTTATATGATTAATAATTCAAATCCATCATTTATATCATAATTTGAATTATGAAAATAATAATCAAAAGAAACACATTCTTTAAAATGCTAGTATAAAAGTGAGACACATAGTAATGTCTTTTGGATGACATAAATCTTAATATTATATTTCGAAAATTAAATGTAATTAAAAGAAACGAAAAATAAATAACATAAAAGACACATTTGGATATTCCAAATGACACAGTAGCTAGATATTTACTTTTTGAAGCAGGATCGTGGGCTCGAATCCACCATCAGGTTAAATATTTGTATGCCCTGCAGAGCATTCTGAGTTTAGCTAAATGTACTTGTAATACATACGTGTTTAAAAGGCACCTACAATGCACGGAATTCTAGTTTGAGTTATGAGTGAAAAGCGTTTAATTTTTGTTTTTAGGTTTCTTTTATCATTAACTGTAAAATAGCAAATAAAGAAAATTTAGTAATACAAGCCCATATACTGAATAAACAAAAAGAGATTATAAACTGGATTATTTAGAGCATCAAACAAAGACAATATGGATTAGTCTGCTACTAGAATGGGATATTTATTACTGTATTCTGTATCCTTAAGTTTTATTCACGGGTGTTTTATACGCTAAAAAGATTAAATAAGGGATCAAAATTCATTATTACATGAAGTTTAATAGTAAACTTGGTTTTATGTTATTAATTAAAACGACAACTCTATTAAGAACAATGGTTTGATAGTATATGTATATTTATTTATAGCACAAGTTCAACTTAATGGTTGCGTCAGTCTGGAACACCATCAAAGAAACAAAGGCAAAAAAGAAAAGACACAAAAAAAATTAAAACCGTCACCAAGTGTCAGAAATTAAAAAATCCCTGAAATTTTTTTTTAAATTGTTGGACACCTAACGTTTTTAAAATTTACTTCAGAAACAAATCTTAAATCATGACCCTTGAAATATTAATCAAATTTTGTAGGCAATAAAACAGCCCTAAGAAATTTTGCGAAAGTTTTCCCATTAATGTTCCAAGGGGAATGGTAAATGGTAACATTAAGTTATTTGCTTTAAGTTTTTGAAAACCAAAACGTAGACTGACGGTATTTTGACAGCCTGGAATCCAATTATTGTATAGACCATTTTTTACCTAATAGTCAGTCATCAGAGACTCATTCGTCTATCAACAACTATCCTATAGGTGAAATCCAAAAATATTGACAGTTTAAGGAAAACGATAATATTGCGTCCCTTTACATCCTAATATACATATAAATGTTTATATTTAATTTTTTTCAAAGCGGAGCAGGCAAACAAGTATGTGCTGGTGGTTAGCGCCTGATGGTAAGCGATCACCGCTGCCCATAAATATCCGCACTGCCGGAGGCGTTGTGTCGATATGTACATATATCTCAAGAATATAATATGAGCGACCGATTGGCTCAGTGGCGGGGCTCTCCGCCCGCGGAGTCAATGGTCGCGGGTTCGATTCCCGCATCGGAATAAATATTTATATGGATTTTTAAATGTTTATTCCGAGTCTGGTAACCCCCCAATCCGCATTTCCTTTCCTGCCCCTTCCTTTCTTCTCTATCCTTTCCCTTCCTCTCCGCCAATCCACGGTCTGCCGTGCCAATGGATGCGTGGCTAGGGGCGAGCCTAGTCGTAAACGTGCCGATCGTCCCGGGGTCAGGCTCCCCCGGGGACTATGGTGCCTTACCTCAGCATGCAGGGCTCTGCTGGGGCTGACCTCCATCCTCCCTTGCGGCTCGTGGGATTCACTAAAGACGAATTTAATATACCTAATTTGTCGAAAATGACGGCGACGTGGTTCGCCACCCGTCACGTCCTGATTCTCACGAGGGCGAAAAGCGACCAATGACGAGCCGTTTCGCTGCGATGAATGGCAGCGGATGGAGCTCTGTGGTCTCTGCCAACCCCTGCGGGGGATAGGCGTGAATATATAAAAAAAATAAAAAAAATATAATATGAAATATTAATATTTAATTGTGAAGATTTATTAAAAGATGATAAATTGACAATACTAAAATAATATTTCCTGTATTCAATGTATTATAATGTATCAGAAGTAGCATTTTCCCTGATACTATGAGTGACCCTGAATACCATAAAATACTCTTTCTGAAAACTCTCCTTATCCCTCACTTCTAAAATTATACATCGTTCTCAAAGAGTGTGATTGGTAAGATGTGAGAAGATCCTGGGTGTGATTACTTATCATCAAGTAGCAAGTAGTAGTTTGTTCGTTTTTTTTTCACAGACCATATATGTCGCACTGTTGAGCACGGGCCTCTCCATTTCTGGAGGAAAGGACATTAACCCACCACGCTTTACGGAGGGGATACCAGACTCGGAATAAATATCTGTCGGCCATACATATATTTATTCCGATTGCGGTGATCGAACCCGCGACCATTGACTCCGCGAGTGGGGGGCCCCGCCACTGAGCCAATCGGTCGTCAATTTGTCCGTTTACTTCTTTTTATATGAATTACGGAATGAAGTACGAACTTAAGTGCCTGTTGCGTTTAAGTAAATAATAAAAGAAATCTGTTTGACATGCATATTATAGACATGTTAATGGTATTATTAATGGAGTCAGGCGCTACTTTGCGGAAACCCATCACTATATGGACAGTCAAAAGTTTTACTTAGCTAATGTGTGTTTTTCTGTTCGAATTTTTCCGAAAACACTTTTCGGTTGTTTTCCGTAGAGTCTACTATACCTGAAGATGCCTCGTGTTGGGGCGAAACACGTGTCGTTTACAAGATGGAAACGTGATAATGTGTGTTTGGTGTTGTCTATAGTGGTTGGTGGGTGGAGAATTGATGGCCGATTTTCGGTAAGTTTTTGATTTAAGTTCCAAATAAATCCACTTAACCCAACAGAAAAACACACACATTATTAATTTTCTGTTATTATTTTGCTTGTCGCGGATCTTAGCTAAGTAAAACTTTTGACTGTCCATATGTTAATGGAATTTAAGATATATACACAACAATTTTGTCGCCACACATAACTGTAAAGGACACAAGAAGAACAATTTGGTCTAAAAGTTTGCACTCATTCATATAGATTATGGCTTCGTTCCAACTCTCGGCGAGATACTAAGCGTTGGTTTATCATATAAATTATGTTACGGATGCAGTCGTATAATAAGTTCCATTACATTGAGCTGCAGTGTTTTGATCCTTATGTGATATTAGAAAAATATTGTTTATATTTTAGTAGAAAAATCGATCTAGTACTAGTTTGAAAAATTCAAATGTTTTTTTATATGTATGACGATTAATTTTACAGTTGTTATAAAAATCTGTTTTGTATATGAAATTTTGTAAGTTTTACGTCATCATACAGCTCAAGCAATTCTGTCTAGCGTCGGGATTAAGGGTGCTACCTTAATCCCAACACTAGACAGGCGGATTGGATATCGCAGTTTTTATTTGTACTCTTATAGAAGCTGCTGTACATTTATTGGTATTTGTTGCTCTCTCTCTTCACTTTTTACAATTCACATGGAAGAGTGTTAAAAAGAAAGAAAGAAAAACACTTTTTTGACAATACGTGACTCAGTACTGATAAAAACTTCAAATATAGATTATAAATAACTAAAATAAAAACAAGAAAAGCATAAAATATAAAAAAATGGAACAGAAATTAACATACATTCAAAAATATAACAAACAAAAAAAATTATAGTAAGTATAATATAAAAGTACTAATATAGCATACTTCTCATTTATATTGCCTATACTACAGCATGAATCAGATAAAGCACTGATTTTGATTTTTTGATTTTGACTGATTTTGACACCTATTGTATCCAGGACGCTAATGCACGGGTAAAACATTATTTATTTTAAATATTTAAACATGTTATGTGAGATAATATTGTCATATATAAATTTCTAAATAGTACATATAATAAGCAAAATAATAATAACAAACGAATTTAGGTGGTGTAAAAAAAAATATATAACGTTGCAGCTAAGCAAACATGAAAAAATTAAACTAATTATTGATTTGTTAAATAAATAAGAAAAAGCTATATTTCTTTTTATTCATAAATTATACCTATTTTATTTAGAATTTATATATAGACCGCATGTGTGTGAATGAAGAAGTGGTGACAGATTATGTTGGTATGTGGATGAGTATGGGGTAACTATACAGCAGAGTTACACTCACATCATTTTTATTCCCATTCATATAATTATAAGTAAAAATGCATATAGTTACAATTTTAAGAGAAGTCCCAAATTAATAAGATAGTAGGTACTAAATAGTTCCAGTTTTTGTGCTAGAGTGGACACCGCGTTTTGGCAAACTAAGCGTCAAGTGTAAGTCCCCCGGCTAGATGGGGCGACGATTTGCGCAGGGCGGCTGGCAGCTGGCTAGGCTCGGCTAGGTGGCCTATGTCCAGCAGTAGACTACCGCAGGCTGTTAATGATGATAATGATGATGATGAAATACTTTCAGAATTATATTTGTTTCTTCAAAAAAGTAGTTAACATGTATTTGGCGTTCTCATGCACCCTGAACTCGACTTCAGCTCAACAACCATTTAAATTTTTGAACACAAACGTTTTTTTCCCCTGCACCCTGAACTCGACTTCAGCTCAACAACCATTTAAATTTTTGAACACAAACGTTTTAGCGCAAAAACATGAACGCTACCCATTATATTATTTACGTTAAATCTGGAAGGATAGACTTCTAACTTGCGTATTTAAATTCCTTAAATATTTCAGATTCATTACTGTAACTTTACGTGAAGCTTCCTGGACGCTTTTAATAGGTCATTTAGACTATTGTATAACTAACTTTTGAATTAAAGAACCAAGAATACTGCGAAACATATTTGATTTTGGAAAAAATATTTTGCGAATTTATTGAAATTACATTAAATTCGAGTATTGAATAGTGAAAATTTATGTAACTTTATTTATATATTTTACACTGTTTTGCTAAGAAAAATTTAATAATTAGTAAGATAATTGAAGATAAGAGGTAAATTTATCTTCAATGGTGAGTTCACCCAGTAAACTTAACTTAGGCGAAAACTAGATGTGCCCTGGTAGATAGGTGTTAAACATTGCACACATGTCAAAAAAAGAAAACAGAAATATAATATGTATAATAAATATTAATATTACAAAACGTATACATGTATAATTATTGGAAGAATAACGGAGCTTTTTTAAAATAAACAATAGTTTGGAATATTTTTAATTTTCCTAGAATTCTTGTTAACTATTTCAACTAAGCTAATAATGAGGACAGTCAAAAGGTTTACTTAGCTAAGATCCGCAAAACAATAACAGAAAATTAATAACGTGTGTTTTCCTGCTGGATGAAGTGGATTTATTTGGAACTTAAACCAAAACCACTATACAACACCAAACACACACTACCACTTTTCCACCTTGTAAACGACACGTGTTTCGTCCCACGACACGAGGCATCTTCAGGTATAGTAGACTCTATGGAAGACAGACTTTTCGGTTGTCTTTAAAGAAATAGTTTGAAATTTATTTATTTTTTACACACATTATTAATTTTCTGTTAATGTTTTGCTTGTCGCGGATCTTAGCTAAGTAAAACCTTTGACTGTTAACATAGTGATGGATTTCCGCAAAGTAACGCCTGACTCTATTAATAAGTTAATAATGCGTGTAATGGAAGATAGGAATTCACAACGCCAGATCGTCAGCGCGATGCTTAACAACTGAGCTATTGCTGTTTATTTATTATGTTTTGTACGGAAAAAGCTACTTTTGGTGTTCAAAAAAGTGATACAAAGTAGAGGCAGTATAAAAGTAAATACTTTTGACCCTTTAACGCATTACCTTAGTCGTAGCTACTCCGTAATATCTACGTACGTATATTATAATTTATGTGTGTAGGAAATACTTTGATGGGTGTTTCTACGATGCCGTGTATAAAATACAAAATCGTGTCAAGGTATTCGATATTAGGTCAGGTGAAAAAACATTAGTTTATGGGTAGGAAATCCGTCGTATTTTGTGTTACTGATGTTACAAAATGTTCGATCGTAAATACACTGAAGTAAGTCAAATCTCATCTTGTTATCTTATCTTAGCATTTCTTTCACAGCCCATGTATTTCCACTGCTGGACACGAGCTTCCTTAATTCTGGAGTAATGGACAATAATCCATCATGATTAGTAAAGGCGGATTGCCGTAGCGTCCACACTTCCACCAGTATGTGTAAAAAGTAAACTACCAACGTTATCGCTTGATAGAAAGTAATCAACGCCGCCCATAGACAGCTGATATACTAAAAGCATTGCAGAAACGTTGCTGGCTTTTGAAATAGGTGAAGGCTTGTTTCCTGGAAGTTTTCAATGTCATGTCATACCGCATACATACTGTAGTATACTGCGGCAAGTGATTTTAAGTTTTTTTTTTTGGAAGATTTTAATTTGGAATAAGGCAATTGCAAATAACACAAAAAAGGCAAAAAAATGTGTTTTTCTAAATATTATATAGAATATCCAAGGGTAAATGTATAAGCCTCACGATAAAGCTATTGAAAGCCAAAAAGAAAATCCAAAAAAACATCTATCCCAAGTAGTACTTTAATATTTTTTATCTAAAAAGATATTTTTTCATCTTACACAAATTCTTTGCTTTTTTTGTATTACAAAATTTTAATTACAAAATTCACTAATAAAAATGTGTATAAGAGTAAATTTAGCATGTAAACAGTAGCAAGTAAAAGATAACCCGTTATTTGATGTTTGATTATATATGTTTTATTTATCATATATAGCGTATATCATCATAAGTATCTTATCTGAAATAACTTTAGCATCGTTTAATCTCCAGTACTGTATTAATGCTCTTGGTTGTAAAACTTGACGTCTTTATCTTAGATATAAAGGAACAGAATAGTATTTGATACGCCTTTCTCATATTTTTGGCTTAATCCCCAAAATAACGTAAACAGTTTAGCTATTGCTTAAATATTTAATATCTGTTGATACTTAAAATATAAAAGAAAAACGTGTTACTTTCATAAACCGTGAGGATTCCATGAATCGTGTGCGTTATTAAAATGCATACGAAAAAGACAAACATTGTTTTAAAATAACATAAGACGAGATACGTAATTTATTATATGGACATGTATAGCACCGAGTGAGCCGGAGAAAATAGAGAAATCAGACGTCCCCATCATTCTATCCCCTATAAAATAGCAAGCTGGTCGTAGCGGGAATCGGTTAGGGACACACAATAAAATGTACAACTTAACCAAAAACAGTTTGTGAAAAAAGTAATTGCGACGGTTATTCTGTTTAAGGAGGTACTATAGCAATTTATACAATAGATTCTTCTAATATTGAAAATAATAGTTTGGAGTTAGTTGTTTGGCGAAAAATATATATACATATTGCTAAGTACTTACAATGTTTTAGAGAAAATAAACTTTATCATTATATGGACAGTCAAAAGTTTTACTTAGCTAAGATCCGCGACAAAGAAAACAATAACAGAAAATTAATAATGTGTGTTTTTCTGTTGGATTAAGTGGATTTATTTGGAACTTAAACCAAAAACTTACCGAAAATCGGCCAACAATAAACACACATTACCACTTTTTCATCTTGTAAACGACACGTGTTTCGCCCCAACACGAGGCATCTTCAGGTATAGCAGACTACGGAAGACAACCGAAAAGTTTTCGGTTGTATAGTGGTTGGTGGATGGAAAATTGATGGCCGACTTTCGGTAAGTTTTTGGTTTAAGTACCAAATAAATCCACTTAATCCAACAGAAAAACACACATTATTAATTTTCTGTTATTGTTTTGCTTGTCGCGGATCTTAGCTCAGTAAAACTTTTGACTGTCCATATAGTGATGGATTTCCGCAAAGTAACGCCTGACTCCATTAATAAACTTTATTATTGTAATTATTAATTGTTTATAAAACTGATTTGCGTTACTGACCTGATTTTTTACTTTTAAGTCTGATTTGAGCCGTGTTTATTCTTAAGCACGATGCACCGATGTGCGATGTGTGGGTAAGATTGACGGCTGAGGTCACAATATTTGAATAAACTTCTTTGTATCTGATTAGGTAAGTATTTATTATTAAGTTCGTATGCACTTAATATATAATACATTATTTATGTTTTAAAGATTACACACAGTATTAGTCCAATTTTACCTTAAGAGTCAAGCCATATAAAGACAAGGAAGGCCCGCGATTGCTAAAAGTTTTATACGAATTTCAAAGGTAAATTGCTTTAGGTGATTTCGAAACTTCTGAATCTTTGATAAATAAATACGTACAGTAAGAGAGAAAGTAATTTTGTTCAGGGTTACTTTATAAAAGTAGTCATGAATATTTTGTTCCATCCTAAATAATTGTTATGTAAACGATTTTGCTTTTATTTTAAAAACTTGCAAACGAGATAAATTAAACTGTTCATTTAAAATCAGAATAATTTAATTTATTAGTATTATTAATTATTTAAGTTATAAATAGGTGACATACATACACGCCTGTTTCCAGTAGGGGTAGGCAGAGACCACAGATGTCCATCTCCTACGATCTCGGCACACTTTGCTTCCTCCACATTCATTACTATCTACTTGCAAGATCGCTGGTTAAGGGTACTTGATCAGCGTACAAGGTGATAGGCCGACTTGATCAAAAAAATAACACACCCTCACAGAATATCGGCATCAAGTAGTAGAACTTTCTTCACTTACCACTTTTCGCATAGTGAGTGCAGAGATTCGAACATCTTACTCCATTTCCCTTCATTTACTTTCGTTTTTCATATCACGTTATCTACATATTTCCCTAAGGTAGACGATGAATGTGCAGTGACTTTCGAATTATGGATTTTCATGGGTGGCGGTTACTTACGATCGGGTGACCTGCTCGCTTGTTTACCTACTTATATATTATACTATGCGATCCAAAAAAAAATTCATACTGAAATATATTTTTCAACCAATCCCGGATCAGTCGTTTCTTATACAATTTGCGCTGTGGCAATTTACCCTTTTGTTTTTTTTGCATATTCAATTCTTGAGGATATCATTTGATATGTCGTGACGCTATTCACGAACATGGAACGTGTTCTAGCCACGAATACAAGTGAGAATCGTTTAATTAAAATATGTGTAATCACTCAAATAAAAGTAGCAATAGTCAATTTGTTTAGTTTTAACATTTACAATTAAATGACGTTATTTTGTTTTTGTATATCGTAATTAACTATTTTTTTATATATAAGCATCTTAATCGAAGTGGTTAATTGTTTTTTTTTTAGTTATATTATTAACGATGCTAGTGTTGTGCTAAGATTGTAATGTTTATATTTTAAAATAGTGTAATGGTAATCAACAAAAAAGAAAATAACCGAAACGTTCTGTCATCGAGGTCGCAAAAACGTTGTAACGGTTTAATTAGAAATTCTGAAGACGGAACTGCTTAATTACACGGTACTTGGTTCAATTAACGAAACGCGAGTAAGCATTACTCACTAAAAGTTATTAGATAGATCCTATTAGAAATTTTACAATTGCCAATTATGATTAAGTACAAAATATTATTTTGAACTACGTAAAATAAACCTTAAGTTACTCCGCTGGGTGGAACTCAGTAATATTGAGCTGCGGTACGAAAACATGTCACTGGTCACGGTCTTGTTCAGTTTCTCATCAGTTGTTAGTTCGTTCGTGATGCTCGATCAGATCAACACGTCACTCCAACGATATCTAGGGCGATTGGCCGAACGTTGTCAAAATAATATAAATGGAACTAATGTTCTTTTGACAGCGCGATCTTCACGCATCCTCCATCCATTTTTATGCTTTTTTTGTCCCGATTATATTGGCACCGGTCATCAGAATTTTAATTTCATATTTTTCAACTTCCATCTTAGCAAGAATAGATCTTTTTGGTTCTTCGAGTATCTTTCGACGATTATTTTAAAGTTATAGATAGTTTGTTCTCTTCCTTGGGTCAGTGTCTTTTTGCTCACATATATGCAATGGAGTCGATTTGTTTACATTTATATATATATGTATATATATATATATATATATATATATATATATATATATATATATATATATATATATATATATATATATATATATATATATATATATATATATATATATATATATATATATATATATATATATGTGTGTGTGTGTGTGTGTGTATATATATATAAATCCCGAACCGTGTTAAGTTATAATAGTAAAAACAAAATCTCGATTTTTAAAAATTTGATTTTTTTTAAGTTTATTTTTTTCTTTTTTAGCAGTTAAATGCAAAGAAAAAAGCGTAATGCATGTTAGAAAGCAATCGGCGCAGTCCAGAAGAGATATACAACATGAATGTTTTTTTATTAATTAAAAACACTAGATTTGGTTATTTATTGTTATTTGGTTTAGCTAAGTAATAAAATATAATGTGTTGCACTTATCTGTCAAGTGTGTACGTTGTATGAATGAGAATAAAGTTTGTTTAAAATTACATTGGTTACCATCCTATAAATCTATGTAGCGAGCTAGAAATCAGATTGTAGTGACGAATGTTCCTTTCGCAGCGAGTTTAGTTATGGATGACGGCCAATATTTCATTCGTGTCCATTCAAATACACAGTGATGGTTTTGATTAATTGTTGTCATCTTTTTTGAGTAAACATTGAAGTTAATGGTTTGAGACGTAAGTTATATTTATAATTTTTCTATGGAAAAGGTAAACAAAATAACAATGGACATCTCTAATACTAAGGACATTGCAGATGGGCATAGCAGCTTACCTTAGGATAAAGATATTAATAATCAGAGAGACAGTTATGTGCTACCATGTAATGCAGGTATTTTGTGAAGGTCTAGTACTTCCTCGATCGAGGTGGTATTGAAGCATGGCTCTACCACTATTAAACGTTTCTTTAAAATAGTAAATACAAACAGAATATCCTGGCTAATACCTCGTTTGCCTTGTACAGGTACTAACAGGCAAGTTTATAGGTATGTGCTTACATATAAAAGTACTAGTTCTTAGGTTTTTAAAAGACAGTTTATGTTTTTCTACGTATTAAAATACAATAATTTTCCTTCCTTTAAATGGAATTCAAATAATAATAATAATTCTTTATTTGCATATTGTGAGGTGTAACAAGATGAAAAAGACGTTTGAAAGCTAAAACTCACATTGCCACTTATGGCGTACAAATTTCATTCGCTACTTATTTGTTTATAATGTCAACTCTACATAAACTATATACACGCATAGAAACATAGAGATCTAAATATATAAGTCGCTTTGGTTACAAAGAATTAAATTATTAATAAACTGTTACATTTTCATTAAAATTATAATTGATTCATCTATTACATGCAGTCGATCCAACTTTTTAAGTAAATTAAGTAAAAAAAGTCCTTAGTAATGCATACCGAGTTGCAATACTTCATACGTACATATATTTTAGATGCGTTTAAATTTGTTTACTGAAGTTGACAAGTCAACATATGTATGTAACTCCAAGCCAGTACTCAATTATATAATTAAACGATTCAGCAAGTATAAAAGTAATTTTAAAATTGACTTCCATATTTTGGGAAGCTTCTACAATTACGCTCGTCGTGCGCCTAAAAATCTTATCTTTGTACTTCCTTCTCATCTCATCATACTGCTTTTATTTTTATTTCTTGCGCAGTATCCGTTATTAAACTCTGGAACGTATTTACCCCTTAACATACGAAAAGCTCCAAATTTTAAAAATAATAAAAAACAATTTAATTTAAAATCTTTGCCCTTTTTATACATCCTTCTCCACCATGATTGTATTTATATGTTCATGTGTATTATACATATAGGTGTATTTGTATTTATTTCGTTTTTTAATCTTCCAATATATATTTAATACTATAGTATACATCTAACTTATCCGAAGGACGACTGTTAGGGAATGCTTTTGCTGCATACGTATATGATACTTACATATATGTATATAATGATTAATTAATTATCTCAGAACTTTTTTAGATTTTTTATGATTTTATATATCAAGAAATTTTATATACAAATTATAATTGCAAGTTAATTTGAGAAGTTCAATGTGACAAAAAATAAATTTTTCCAAAGACATCCGTTTTGAATATGTTGTTGTTAAGTTGAAGCTTTAATATAATTTAAACTCAGAAAATTTTATAATATTTGCTTGCATTATTTTGTGTTGTGATCGTGTGTCGGAGTTCAAAAAAATTTTTGTGCTAAAAAACACCTGGACCCATTCTGTATTATCTGACTTCGTTTTACGACGTAAGCCGCTGTCGTTTTATGAACGTCTCGACAAAACCTGTTCACTCTCACGTTTACTGAAAAATAATAAATGCATTTATAAAACAGTGATTAGAGTTCTGGTATCGTGCAAACAAATGAACTGCTTGAAAGTTAATTTTGATTGTAGATTTCGAATTTCGATACCACAAATAGATATCATCTTCATCATCATCAACAGCCTGTATTAGTTCATTGTTAGATCATCGCTCAATCTAAATGGGGAAGGAGGGGATCCTTTTTTATGTTTTCCACGACACAATCTCCACTTTTGGACTAGGCTATCTGGCTAGGCTATGATGGTTCTCCGACAAACGTGAGCAGCCCGTTGTCACTTCATTTTGTTACTTAGAAGAACTATGTCAATGATTGGTTTTTTGGGGCAATATTTTCGTTTTGAATCGTATCCACTAGAGAAACTACGAGCTTGGCTCTCTTCATATTTTTATTTATATTTACTGATTAATATGTAAGAAATGTCAAAAATTGTATAAACATTGTTTTTCTTAAATAAAAAGTTTCTACCTTTCTATTAAAGGTCTCAGGTTATATACCTACACTTAAACATGAAAATAAACTAAGAAACTTAACACAAATTTAGTTATATTTTTAATAAATGTATTTCGTTCTTGTTTACAAACAAGTTGTCTAATAACAGAGAAAACAATAAATATTTTCAGACCAAGCGAAATAAATTATCATTTAAATAACGAATATTACTCGTAGTACGTATTCAATTTTCTTCATATTGCGAGGAGTTCAATCACCTGTCTACGCAAAAATAACTAATTACTCCTACTACGTCTTAATAGCCATCAAACAAGTATAAACGTGAAATTTATTGGATATTTAACATAACCATCCTAATTAACATGAAAATGTAGTAGAGGTTATGAAATTGCTTCGCCTGTTTACATAAACGAGTCGTTTTGAATAATATTTACATCAAAATGTTCACAGCGATAAAAGCGAGAAAATCTCACTGATTCACGTTCCTTTATCTGTATTCTTGAATGTATAGATAGATAAAGCGTTCTTTCTGTTAAACACAAGAAAAAAAATGTAAGAAAATATATTAGAGATTTTAAAATAAAAATGTTTCAAGTATGTATACCGAGTTTGGATACACTGCAAATCCCCCTTGGACAAATCCAAATTATGAAACGTAAAGCTAATGACCCGATGCTAAATCAGTAATATGCAATACCTAAATTAGACCGTAACACACAATCTGTAATAGTTTTGGACATTTCATTACAAACTCATCAACCCGTTGGTTCCCCTCAACCTAATTAAGGTTACATCGCGTGACGTGGTCATCCTTTATTATGGATACATACCACCATGTTTTGGTGTTACTTTTGTTTTAATTGCTTTATATCACGTAATGTTATCCAAGATGGTAAACCTGAAAAACCCATGAGGTTGACGGTATTATATTTAATTTTAGCATTCTTTTACAGCCCATATATATCCCACGGCTGGGCACGGGGCTACCACATTTATAAAAGAACAGACATTAGTACACCATACTTGCCCAAGGCGGATCGACGTGAGATGTAGACAGATGAATAAATAATATCTGTCATACATACGTATGTACATACATACATATCATCAGACCTGTTTCCCGTAGGGGTAAGGCGAGACCACGGATCTCAATCTGCTACGATATCGGCATTCTTTCCTTGCATCCTCCACACTCATCATTCTTTAAATGTAGGCCCGCCTGTTGAGAGTACTCTTGACCTGGCCTTTTTTAAAAAAAATCAGCACTTTTGTCAAGGTATATTTTCCTAGGTGTTGCCCTACCGACCCTTCCATGTACATCGGCGACATAATTTTCTTTTTCCAGTCGTCTTTCATCCATTCTCTCTATGTGCCCAAACCACTTAAGCATTCCTTTCTCAACTTTTATCACAACAACCTTTTACTCCATATGTGGAGCATTCATAACGTTTGTTTAAGTCGTGTATTCTAACCATTGAACTAAATAGTTGTTGAAATATATTTAATAAATACACAGTTATACATTGACAATATCATATAATTAAGTATAATTCCATAAACAACTCGAGAAATGTATTTAAAGACTTCACGGTGTTTTTCCTTATATTTGTTAGGTTTCACTCTACAGCCGACAGACAAGGTTTCAATAACGTTAAGGTGAATAAGACATAGTTAGATATTATTAAAAGTATAAAAGAGTTTACTTACATTCATAATTGTACTAATTTTAATCATCGTAGTAATTTAAAAAAAATATTCAATTTTAAGGTCCATTGAATTTCTCATTACTACTGTACATAGGCTTCTGCTATCTGTTGATACACTAGACGAGAAGAGCTATCAAGGAATCGAGCAGCCTATTGAGTTAGAAATAATAGGTATTATTATTGAATATTAAGTCTAGAAGAATAATTGCATGATTACTTCAAATTCCGCGTCAAAATTATATCTGTCTGCACTCCGTCTCCACCATCACCAACAGCCTACGGCAATCCACTGCTGGATATAGGGCGCCAAGGGTCTAATATGAACTGGAAAAATTCTGCTCCATATGAACTCAAAAATTATTCCAAATTTTATAATACTCCTTACTTATATACATATATATACACACACGCGTATGATATACAATATTATAATATAGTTATTCTTAGTTCTATAATACCGTTTGTAAACTTATAGAACTCGAAAAAACTTTAAACATATTTATTTCTAATGCAAGCTTAGCGGTCAGTAATCAAACTCGCTAGAGTGACAGGCTAATGAAAAAACGAGTTCCAATTTTCCGGAAAGTGGAGCAACGACGATGGTTGACCGATCAATTATTCGTTTGCGCTGGCAAAGGACGACAACCGTTGAGACTACATCACGCCAGTGACCATTCTTGATACTTGAATGTTACGTAACAATGCCTACAACATGTATAAACAATAAAGTTAATTAAAAAAATAAGAATATTAAAATCGAAAATTAATGACATTTTATTTGAATGATCCAGCAATGAATTAAATAATCATATACCGAGAGGCAGAGTATTTTGAACCTACGTTTTTGTTTCTTCGAATAGGGACAATATCATATAGCTATGAGTGAATTAATATTTTTTTTTTGGAAAAGTATTAATATTAGATAAATTTTAATACACAGTAATTTATCTAACTGGTGGAACTATTGCCTTCGGATTCAAGGGTTGCGGGTTGGATTTTCTTACAAGTTATACAAGTTATTCCACCGCGTCTTAGTGTTACGCCAATTCCTTTTGATCAAGCATGGTAAGTTAGTGTCATTAGTGTCTCATTCCCATTGCTCAGGAATGGGACATTATAGGTTATAAAAAATGGGAAATCTATGGCTGCTAAGTTAATTGAAGCTTAACTAAGGGAAATTATATTTTTTTTAGTTTAAGTCCAATTAAGCACAAAGCAAACTAAAAAAATGGAAAACAAGCTTACCAAGTATGGAAATGCAAGAATTAATTATGTTCTAGAAATAGTATCGTACAAGTACCCTTGTACGATACTATTTCAAGTGCGGTCGATGGAATCAGCTGCCACTTTGTGTGCAATTCGCTTCGGTTAGCGGACAAACGTTCACTCCTTCAGATCTAATAAACAACCCATTATATAAGCATACCGAAATGCTTCATTTTAAGCACTTACCCATTACAAAGGTTTTTATGTTATTTTTATATAAAAAATAATGATAATAGAAAAAACTTTAAAATTAAGGTAATAAGACAAGCGATGTTTAGATAGTTAGGATCGGGCTTACTATCTGAGGTCATGGATTCGTATTCTTTATTGGACTACTGTTGTAAAGCATGTCCTAGCCCAAGAATTATTAGTATCGTAGTTCAGATCGAATAGTTTAAAATAAAAACAATGCAAGTCTTCTTTGTTTCAAAGTAGAGATGTCATTTATTTTGTAGAATAGTGGTTTTCGCGAATATTCCTTTACAAACGGGGAGGCCCGAACTTCCGAACTGCCGAACGGAACTCATAACTTCGGTGAAAACAACTTCATCCTTTTCATAAAATAAGTTTCATTTGTGTATTGAAGTATTTTAACCAAAAACACTCTTAATAGACTGGTGAGACCAAAAAAGAAATGAAAAACTAATAAGTCAAGAGAAAAAACGGCACAAGGTGCTAATCTGTCGCCATTGATAGAAGACTTGCTCCTGACTTTTCCATGTTAAAATTGGAACAGATCCATTTAATTCGGGAGAAATTTATGCTGAGCCTATTCCAGCGGTGAACTTTTAATTTATTATTTAACATCGGTCCATATCGAGCTTTTAAAATAGCTTCAAATCAATGTCGCCGTTTATCTATTATTATATGTTCGTAATGTGAAAATAGAGTTTTTAATTCGTATAATATAGAAAGAATTTCGTAAACATTTATTACACTACAAATTTGAGCGTACGGATTCGAAACTTATTTTTAAATAAACAGAGACTAAGATATAAGAATAAGCATATACATTAATATATTATATAAACCAAGAGTAATGCAGATATGTTATCGACATTTTAGAAAGTTTAGCTCTAAAGTTCAAAATGTTATATCATTTCGGAAATAGGTGAAAGAAGACGGTTCCACAAAGTTATAGATCTCGGATGAATTCACAAGTCTACTCCACAATTGTAAAGTTGTTCGCAAAGCTATGAAGAGACTTGAGCTCGCAGTTTCTCCGGTTGATATAATTTGAAACAATGAAACCCGGCAGAAATCCAAATTTAGAAATATATATATATACAACAGTGGACTGCCGCGGGCTGTTCAAGATGATGTTGACAAAACCATCGTAAAGGCAACAATAAAAATAATTGTAAACATAGAAATATAAAATGAAATATTATTTTGTAAACAAGAGACTATTAAAAGAACTTTTTATGAATGACCAACAAACTTTAGTTCTCTTGACATAAAAAAAGGTTTTAAAATTTAAACACTCCAGGTTGGTTTGCCTGTCAACCCGTCCCAGTGCAAACGAAAGCAAAATTGACTATGTCATCGACTTATACTGAGAGTTGATAAGCCCCAATGACGTCTAAAATGAATGACGTTTTAAAATATTCAAAGGACTTTTTAAAAAAACTGCATTGTTTATTCTAATGACAATTATATTTCTGTGGTTCTGGGCGAAAACATTGTTAAAGGCGTTGTTGTTATTGTCTCATATAATCAATCAATATCAAGACGTGGCAAAGTGGGGATCGTTTTTAAGTCTCATGTAGATGCTACTGTGTTTCATGGGGATGACCATGAGCTTTCAGATCTGCGTACTCTACCGTTTTCAAGCATTGCTTTAAATTCTTTTTGAATAATCCTGTGGCAATCCGGAGGCAGAATATGTGGCTTACGTGCTATTGGTGATCCAGGTGATGTATATGATGCACTGTGTTATGCTTGGGTAGTAAAGAAATACCTGCTGGACGGGTAATTTCTGGATATTGATAAAAATTGATAATATTTGAAGTTATCGAGCGTCATCTTTACAGATGATATTTTTCTGCTAGCTTCTGGATGGTACTAACTAATAACCGACAACGTGGTTGAGCCTTTGATGAGACGTTGGTTCTTGCAATCGACTAATGTATTGTAGAAAGACAGGAAATCGACTCCGATATTGGCATCCTAGTTACATGACAATGACGGCGATGACAAATTTCCAAATACTGTGTAACTTGTCAGCTAAACCTGCTCAATAATCGATTGTAAATTTTGCTTGCGAGATATTGACAGTTTGTAAATTAGTGGGTAATCTGCTTGACCACACCGTTCAAAGAAAATCCTCATTGATTGTCGCGCTAAATTACGTAAATGTCTTAAGAATGGCGAAGGTTTTCTAACGCCTAACTCTTCATGTCTAATTACTTGATGAAATTTATCTTCTTGCGACGTTGAAAGTCTACGTGCTTTACTTTAAGTTTATTGTATTTATTTTCCACTACAGTATTAATAATATATTTTATCTCTAATGCGTATTGATGTTCTAGCCTTACCAATTATGTGGTACAATTTTGTTGAATCATCATTTATTCCTTCTAAGGCAAGCTGAGCCTCTAATTGTGAAAATCACGAAACAGGTTCTTCTGGTTAAAATGGTGGAACAGGAATAGACATTTTACATATGATACTTGTATCGGATTTATTGACTACATCGGTATTCTTATTCAGGTATATTGTAAATCACGATTAAATCCGTTAGGTACTTGTATAAAATTATATGAGCTTTTACACGCAAGAGACATCTTCTCAAGATGGTTACTATAGATAGAGTCATCATCTTAGCCTATTAGGCTATTCTGCGTAATCCCAGAAGGCAAGTGTCAACAGTGCAAGATTTTAGCAGTATGTTTTCACATAGCGCTAATGAGATTCAAGACCCAAGGCGTGGCGACAAAGATAAGTATTTACGAAATACAATCGATATTCATAAAAGCAGTTTTTATATTTACAACAAATTATAGTGTCAGAGCGTTTGACTCAGAAGTTAGTCAATATTTTTTAATGTAAGTAAACGTTAATTTATAGTATTTGTCTATTGAATTACAATAAATATATTAAAAATTCATCCACAAAACGAAACGTTTTCATTTACCGGAATAAAAGTATCGTACCTACATTTTAGTGCTACAATTTATATTCTGATCGTGCTAAATATCATCGTTTTCAACGAAATAACTTCCGCATACTTGATCTGTATTCTGTCGGACATACATATCATTTCAACTTTATTATCCTTATCTTCTTATTTTACGAAAAATAAATTTATATGTTTAAAAATTTTTGATTTTTATAATAGAATCTCTACAAATTTTACCATATTGTTACAATTCAGATAAAATTAACTAAATTGTATTTATGGTTTTTTTATGTTCATATACGTATTTTAAAATACTGTTAGTAAAAGTATAATAATAGTTTAAACCAATACCAGTAAATCGATTTCAGTGCAGGGCAAAATAATCAAATGCGGTTATCGTGGCATTTTCCATTATATGTGCAAATTGACTCAACCCATTTGGTGTTACTACAATGAAATACTGATGCTATTTTAGGGAAATACTCCATACTAAATGCATTTTTTTTTCAACTAATCATACTTAAGACTCATTATTTTAAATATCACAGTATATTATAATTAAATCTATTCTGCAAAGGTTTTCAGTGTGATTTTGTCATTAATACAGTGGTAACATAATGGCATGGTATATAGCTATGAATGGAGTTTATCGTTATACTATCATTAATATTATTTTATGCTTCTTTTTAATTTTCGACTGATCAACTGTTTCGCCTGTAGTGTGTACCATCCGAGCAACGGTCTTTTTTGTTTAAGCTATCATTTTCCAAAACCTCCATTTTCTAGTAAATGTGTCGGAATCATCACAACGTTTTTAAGGACAGCTTCTACGCCTAATAGCCCATATTTTTGGTAGGAGGGTACAATGTATCCCCCTAATTTTGTAATTATTTGTGGCACATATTTTCTGAGCCTTTGCTTCTGAAAATATACAAAGGTGTTGAAGCATCAAGCGTTACCAGTTATGTCTAGTGAAAGAATATTACGGTTGCCAAGGAAATCAAATAAATTAATTAAAACTTGTGATGGCTAGGTTAGTTAGCCTGTCAGTCAACTTAAAAAAAAGTGTAATGGGAATATAACTTATTTTCATTAGGATTTTAGCAATTATACGTGTGTGAATAAAAAAGTAAAGTTAGCCCGTTCTTAAGAAACTTGAGTCGACTCGTACCAATGGATGAAGTCATTGTGTCAATTGTTTGCTACGTTCATGACCCCCATTTTACTTTATGAATTAATTATTAGTTTGAAATGAAAAATTTATAAAAAAACCCATTATAATTAAAAGAATAAACTTTGTTACTTTTAACCTAATCTATCTATTGTTATTTCAGAAAGCTAATACCCGGTATATATTTTTGAAAATAAATTTTTATCTAAGCACAGCCAATCATGACATTACATAAGTCTGCTATACCACACTGCACTGCGATGCTTCTGCGACATAAAAATATCTATGTCAGCATAGGAAATTGGAAAGCTGAGATCTTCTGAGCCAAGTAGATAAATTGTGATTCTTATCATTATTTATTTATCAGACACTTTTGATTTTAGATACTTTAAGTTGTAAAGATGGGGTTAGGTGATGCGTCTGGTTATGGGAGGCTATGTTCAGAAGTGAACTACCGCAGGCTGTTGGTGGTGATTCCATAATGTTTTTATAACACAATGAAATTTATTATTTTATATTATGATAAAAGTAGGGTTTTTTACGAGCAAGTGTCAATAGACATTTGTAACACGAATGCGTTGCCGGCCTTTGAGATATGAGTAAGCTTGTTTTTTGAAGCTTTCAATATCGTATCGGTTCTAAATTACCACTGAAGGCAGCTGGTACCAGGATGGTGGTTCGTGGAATAAAGTTTCAGGAAAAACGCATCGTACTGGTACTCCAATCGTTCAGATGGTGGAGATGAAATTTTAACATTCAGCAAGTTGTGTGCAAGTGGAATTGAGCAATGGTAACTATTCCGAACAATTCCTCGGAGCACTCCCCACGGTAAAAGCGGCAAAAGATACTGAGAGATGAGACATCCCTCCACAATGTCTAAAAATCTAGCCGTGTAACGACTCAAACAACACCACATTGTACGTGATCATGAGGGGAAATCTGATATTGGGGTACTCTGGCTGAGAGATAAGATGCTGTTAATATATTTTTTTCTGCAGCCCATATATGTCCCACTGATGATCACGAGTCTCTCCATTTCTGGAGGAACGGACAATGAATCCACCACGCCGTACAAGCGGATTGGTAGGGTTACCAGACTCGGAGTAAATATTTGTAGGCCGTACATATATTTAGTCCGATGCGGGGATCGAACCCGCGACCATTGATTCTGTAAGCGGGGGGCCCTGCCACTAAGCCAATTGGTCGTCTATCGTATCGCCGTTAATATACATAGGTATTTTAATTCTACAGAAAATAAGCATAACATATTTGTAAAGAGGTCATGATAGTTTAATAGTGGACTCAAACTTAAACATTTTTTACTAATTAGACTATTATTATTATTATTATTGAAAAGAAAATAATAGTTCAAGAAAACGCTGCAATAAAGTGTGAAAGTAACTGAAAGTCATTTCACATTACTAACGAAAAAAAGTTTCTGTTACTTTGTACTTACGAAAAAAGTTTATGCATTACAAGTATACTGGAGCTTCCTCACAGCCTCTCACGAATATTAAATTAATTTAAAATTGCAAAGAGCACAGGAATGCGAATGACAAAGAAAGCGTAACAATACAATTAAATTTGCAAAGAAGGAAAATCTTTACGAAGCTGGAGACTTTCTTGCGATGTTATTTTTAATATGAAAAATAGTTCAATTGCCTACAAGGTTGACAACGACAAACAAGTTGATATTTTATTAAACATTAAACAGCTTGACATGAATTTGACGTAGTATCATTTCTTAAAACATTCTTTATAACTCACATCTCGGAATAACAATGCCAGAGTAAATTAAGTAAAACCGAAAACAAATGTTTATTTAGAAAATACTATCTGACATTTGAACCTTCAAAAAATAAGTCTACTTATACTTGAAAGGCCAGCAACTCATCTGTAATACGTATGATGTTGCGGATGTCTATCAGCAGCGTTGATTGCTTTAACGCAACACGACACGCTTGCTCGTTTTCCACCCTATTCCATAAAAAGGCAAATCGCTTGCTCATTTGCCTCCCTACACCATAAAAAGATAGATTGTTCTAACAAATAAATAAGTCAGTAAATACTAACGGCAGATGAAGGTAATGCGCAAAACCGAATGCTAATGATATAAAAAATAAGAATGGAATAATGGATTTAAGGCAGACGAAAAAAGATGAAGGAAGTTAAGAAAAGTAGCAGGACCCCGGTATCCATTTCCTTATGGAACGAAACTTGGTAACATGATTCCCAGTTTAATAGGCATTACAATATTCCTTGCCGGCCTTTAAGATATGAGTAGGCTTGTTTTTTGAGTGTTCCATTGTCGTACCGGTAAAAAAGTAGTTGGTTCTATAGAGTGAATGTGAGTTGGGGAAACGTACCGTATTGGATCGCCATTAATCCAGGTGATGGGATGATAGTTGTGCTTCATTGATCAGTTTGGGGTAATAGGTGAAATGGCAGACGATGACTCTTTTTTCAAAAAGAAAAAAATATAGTGTACCCTTTAAATATTTGCTGTGAGTATGAGAGAGTTATTTGTACTTGTGGTGTTATGGAGTTTAGGACACATGTGAACATTTTTGTTTTCGCGGTTGTGAATGCGGTTTAGTGTATATATTGTACAAATATTGTATTATACAAGTCTTGTGCTAATAATACTTGTAAAACAAATACTTTTACGAGTAAGTAAAGCTTTCATTTATAATAAAACCTTTTTATTGTATATTATAAAAAAGAGTTTAAACAATTATATAGATTGTAAGACATCAGTGTTTTTGAATGCGAAAAAAAAACGACGGAATGCAAACGAGTAAGAGTATCATCTGATGAAAAGCAACCAAAACTACCCGAAATGTCAGCAACACTTTAGGTATTGCAGAAGTGGTGCCGGCCTTTGAGAAATCTGTAGGCTTGTTTTTAAAGGTATCTGTTTGGAAATACCGATAAGGGTAGTGTAGTCATACATTAATAAATGTATTACTAATGCAATGAAACTGTTTATATTATTTCTTTTTAAATTCGTTTTTTGAAATTAAAAAGAAATAGTATTCGGTAAAACAATAATATTATTTCAATGACATCTTTTATGTATATAGACATGTCACCAGTTTGGCACATATATAAAATGTAAATTAAAAAGTATAAAATACAATAAGGTAATAATAATGAATATTATATAAATGTAAAAAGGAATAAGAAGAATAAAATAATATAATTTTGAAGAATTTTATTAGAAGATAAAAACCCCCTAAAGATCCCGGGTGTCGCCGTAATAAGTACAGCAAAAGTACAATGGCGTGCCCCACAGTAGATAGTTCCATAATGTCGTGTTATAGAAATTGGAAATGAATATAGTGATAAAGTTAATATATTTCAATTTATTAAAACGTAATAATTTTAAAATTATTGTATTATAGAAAAATATGTAGTATAATATATATTATATTACCATAATAATATATCTTAATGCTAATATCTTAATGTAGCTTTTCAATAGCTGTGATAGGCGAATATTACTTTTTTTCCCGGGCCAATTTCTTAACAGCAGTGAAATGGACAGTAAAACTCCCATATGATCTTAAATGAAAAACTTGCCGTGTGACTAACAAAAGAAGGAGGAATAATGCGTGCGCTATCTCACAATCGCGGGCTGAGTAATGAGCCAACTTCAATAGAGTCCATCAGATAACATGACGAGGGAATCGTGGCTAGCGACTGTGAAACGCCACAAGGCGAATAATGCCGGCTGACAATACGTAAACTAATTTAAAAACTGGTCTTTTAAATTGCCTATTTATTATTTATTCAGGGTAGAATCATTTTTACTCTAAAAAAACAACGTGATTTTTGACAATGTAAGTAATTTTTCATTTTCTATAAAATCACCAATAAACTTGCTGAAAGCCCTGCACTAAATTCCATTGCGAAGTTTAATGACGCAAAAAAACTTTATATTGAGGCGTGTTTTTTACTTCATGCAAAAACTAAATACCCTGCCAAATCGTTACTGCATGCATGCACAAACGTGTATTTCTTTTGATATTCAAATGTATCTTCAAATTTTATTTGCCCTCTAATTGAGAGACTTTTAATTAAGTTTGAATTTCCGTACACTAATGATTATATTCAAAACTGAGTAGCAGTTTTGTATATAGCATAATGGCTAAGTTTATTATCAGTAAAAAAACAATTAAATAAAAATTTACTTTTTTAAGTTTGTCACTAATTTAATTTTTTATCTTGTCATAAATAGTTATTAAACTACCTTTAAAGGTCGAGTTCGATTTTGGCATCGGGATAAACATAACATTTCATAAAAAGTGGTGGGCTAATCTCCATTCCTCCAAATATAAGAAGGCCCAGTGCCCAAAGTGGGATATATGGATTTTAAAATTAATACATAAGTATTATTCAGATTACAGTATAACATATTAACATATTATATACCACTCACAGAACAACTTTGCGTAATGCAGGTACGACATAACATGTTTATGCCAAGAGTATTTCGTACGCTGAGAAAAATACATTTTTACGTGGTCGTAAATACGTGTACGAGATAAGGAAATGAAGATCTAAATATCTCTTACAAATCTTCTGTATCATTACAGCAGGGGACCCTAAAACCGATACACCGCAATAGAAATTCCATCAATATATGTCTTATTTGTATTCTACGTAATATCTCTACCCTAATTTTCTATTCAAGTATATTTATATATTATACCTATTTTAATAAAAATACTACAGTCTTAAGACATTAAAATCGCTATTACTGCATAACTTTAGGTATCTAGAATGTTTCTTTTTTATGGAAAGGGTTGGCAAACGAGCAGTTTTAATGGTAATGGAGCTTTGAATGGCCTACTCTCGTCTAGGAAAGTATCATACTCTCATAAAAGTAAGCCTTAAATTTTTCTCTGCTAATTTATCCAGATCTTTTTCTTTCGCGATCCAATATGAACAAACTATTTCATAGCTATTTCATGCTACAGGCGAAAATTCGGTAAAAATTTGGCCTATTTGAAAGTTCTTCGACAAAAATTTTGCTCTACAGCATTATAACGTAAATTACAAGAGGCATAACAGATTAAAAAAATCCACTGTGAATTGAAAAATAATTTAATTAAAGAATATAAAATTTAATGCATATTGTATTGATTTTTTATGTTTGATTTCTGTGGTCCACAAATGTACCATAGATAGGCACACCCATTTATGGAGGAACAGACATTAACCCACCACGCTCGTCCAAGGCGGATTGATGGGGCACTCAGACGCCGAATAAATACTTCTAGACCTTACATATATTACATACATACAACAAATATACAGCATCATATAACAAAACGTTCGTAAATTTGTTATATGGTTCAGAAGTTTAGCAAATTTGCAATTAAGTTGTTCACTTTGGCGTAGTGTAAAATACAGATATATTTTTTTAACTGTCTTCTAACGTACCCCGAATATATACACGTCAATAAATATCTAGTTTATAATTAACTAAAAAAACATATTACGTTTTAAAACGTACTTTTCATTTCTACAATTTACGGATAGCGTAGTACAGTGGAGAAATGTTCGCTTTGTGAGTCAAGAATAAGAGGGTTCGATTTCCGCATGAAGATAATTAATCGTACAATTCTGTGTCCATGTATTTGTATTTGTATCACACCCTCTCACACCATAAGGAATCATAATTGAGCCATAAGTGTAAATCGTCTTTTAGTTCGTTTTCTTTATAAAGAAACTATACATAGGTTGTTGCACTCGCCTTACAAATGTTGGTCGAAAGTAAAGTCTAGTTCGTAGTCAAATATTAGTTTTTGATGTTAAGCGAAGAAATTTTACACTTTTTTGTAATTTTTCTTACTTATTTAATTTTTTTTTTATGGAAAAGGAAGGCAAACGAGCAAGCGTGGTTTTTCATATCAAATCAAATGAATGAATATATTGACATAATTCGCACATCGGATATTAATTTAATTACATCTATTATTAATTACATCTAATATCCAAACTTTGAATCAAGAAATCAGTTTCTATATATTAATTTTTCAAAGAAGAGTTTGAGGAAAAGTCTTGGCTGGGAGAGTATTGCTACACTATTTATAATAATGTACATTATGTATAATAATGAAATGACGAGATTGGTATGCTGAATTGACTACCAACTTGCTAATCGGAAAAGCACAAAAAGGAGACTGAAAAATAAAGTAGATAAACAAGCAAACGAGTCTCCTAACGGCAGCAATCAAAGCTGTCCATAAATATCTGCAACACTTTGGCCATTGCAGAGGAGTTGCTGGCTTTTGATAAATGTATAGGTCAATAGAAGGTTTTAATGTCGTATAGGTTCGGAAATATGCTCAAAGTAATTATAGTTCCACAACATAGACTAGTACGTGGAAAGAACGAATCAGATAATGAATAGTTTTCCTTATACTTAAATTGTAGTATTAAATCAAGATTGTTTTCGCTAAACGTAAAACAAATAACTCCATTATTCGGATAGCAAGATAAATGGAATTTACTCGTAATTGCCCAGTGGTTTTCGACGTAGAATGGGAGCACCCGTTTTTTATTCCCGTGTGTCGCAAAATACGGTTATTGAAATAAAAACCAATGGACGGACAGCATAATCCACCTTAGTAATAATAATAAAACCAGTCTGCGATCCTCAATCAAAAAGTGTGGGGATTATTACAACTTTTGTCATTTATGTGAGAGGCCAATGATGACCATTAAACTTTTTTGGCTGTATTGAAGCAGAAAGAACTTTGGCCAGTTTATATTTTGGCATATTTTAAATGAATATTTCGTAATAAATTAAAGGTAACAATGTGAAGCAATTGGAGACCAATTGGGTCAGTAGTATGACGACCAATAGGCTCAATAGCGCGGTCGGTTTCCCCTTGCGGAGGCAATGGTCGCGAGTTCTATTCCCGCATCGGGATGGATATATGTATGTATGTATGGTGTATAGATATTTATTCCGAGTCTGATTACCCCACCAATCCTCATTTGACAAGCATCTTGGGATAAAGTCCTTTTTTCCAGAAATGGGATGGCCCGTGCCCTAGAGTGGGACATACCTATATAGGCTGTAAAAATAAAAATGAAGGAAAACTTTAGTCATTCATGTAGCAGAACTCATATAGATATCACGAAGCCCTTGAACTCGAGAAAATCCTAATGTAGAAGGAACTTATGTTACACAAGTCGTGGACATGCGTATTGGCCCTATACGTTCCGAAGCATGAATCTCCTTTACCGCAAATGAAAATCCAAGCAAATGCCAACTCTAATGTGTTCCGTGAAGTCTGAAAGTAGAATTTCCCAAGGATCGAGCAGGCGCTCTATGTTGGGCGGAGGCATCGAATTGAGGGTGATTCAGTTGGAAACTCGTCGCGTCTGGGGTAGTGTCGCGTTCGGGCCCCGCTGTGTTAAAATTATTAATCAAAACAGGTGAAAATTATGATAAGGATTGTCTATCGATGACTAGCAGAGTCTGTTTAAAATAACACTACATTATCGCAGATTTTTCACTAAACGTAACTACTATGCGCGCTCTAAAGCCGTCTGTCATAATGTGTAAACGCCACATAAATAGGAACGTGCCGCTAAATGTTACACGAATTTCGAAATGTAAATATTCCTTAAAACAAAACTATTTTATTGATTCCGCAATAAATTTTCCAAATTTTTTCTGTATATTATATATGAATTTCGGGATACAAAAGTTGTATTGGAAGTTTGTACTAACCTATAATATCTGAAAAATGATCGTTATAACACTATATTCATTTATATAATGTATGTACAATTTGTTTTAATTTATTTTTAAGTATTATTGAAGAAAATACATTTTGTTATCGAATTTAAAATAGTAGCAAAGTAAAATTCACTATTTATATATTTCTATATATAAAAAAAATGTAGATAAAATATTTAGTTGCATTTGTAACTTATGAAGAGCACACTCAGACATTGCTTTCTAGTTTGATCACAATTGACCTGTTTCATAGAATATTGTATTCCTTTGATATTGTAAATAAACGGTAATTTAAAAGGCACCGCTACCAGGAGTTCACCAATAGAACTACGTGATAATAAAATCGTATATACCACTAGGAAAACTACCCTTTCATATAATTTAAGACCGCAGTAATATTATAATAGGTACTCGTTTTACGATAGTCAATGTCAATTTGATGTTTTTAATAATGGGAATATAAAATAAAATTAAAGAATTAGTTTATATTTTATAATATAATTTAATATTATTTTTAAATGCACTTCATATATATGTATATATATATATAAAAATATATATATGTATATATATATATATATATATATATATATATATATATATATATATATATATATATATATATATATATATATATATATATATATATATATATATATTTAAAGTATGTACATATGTATATTTTAAGAACAAAATATCTACATAGATACTATTTCTCTTTATTGGCCAGCGGAAGTTCTCACAAAATACCCATTTTCTCATTCAAATTCAAATTCTCTCTCTTTCATAAGAAATTACTATTCATTTGTCAAACGTCAGATGGTTAACAATCAAACTTTTACTACCCTTCCGCGGTGACGTTGCTTTGAACGGAAAAGAACCTGTAATAGAAACGCAGGTATTCTTTTATTCGTCTCTTTATTTAATTACAAGCAGTACTGAAAAATAAAATTACATATTATAATCCAATAGACAATTTGTATTTCAAACCATATAAAAAAATTTAATGAAACTACCAAAGATATTACATCAATAAGCAGTTTGAGTAACGATTTTAGAAGTTCTTGGAAAAAGACGTATCTTAAAACTTAAGAACATATTTCGAATGAAATAAATTCATAATACTAATTAGTTGTAAATTTGGCAATAATAATTTTTTGAATAAAATCATTTTTAATAGTAAATTATGGTATTGATATATTTTTGTTATTTGACTAAATTAGTATAATATAATATTTTTTCTTGTGAAATTGAATGTGAGACAAATAAATTGTCGTATGGCTTGAAATGACGACCTTATTGGCTGAGAGGTGAAGCTACCGCTTTAAGATCAAATGGTCGCGGCTTCAATTCTTGTGTCAGAAAAAATATATGTATTGTATACAGGTATAATATATGAACACATTGACCTAGTGCATATCCTTTGGACTAATTCGAATTGGAATTGGACAAGCGTAGTAGGTAAATGTCCATTCCTCCAGATATGGGCAAACTTCATACCCAGCATTGAGACATATATTTTGCAAAGTACCAATTGAGTTTTATGTTAACTATTACATTTAGAATTTAAGTAAGATATCGAATACGTCGTGAAAACGAAATTTTTCTAGTGTTGAAATACCTTCAATTTGATTATTAGATTTCTTAATGTACTATATATTTTAAAGCGATATAAGCTATTCAATTAGGAGGGTCACTCGTTGTTGATGCGGCTTTGCGTTTACGGAACCGAAAACCAAAGTCAACCAATGTCCGGCTTTGTTGGGCAGTGCTTTCAGTTATTCGATAGTAACGTCAACACAGTACAAGATACTGTTGAAAAAAAAAGACATTAACTCATGTCAGAGGGTACTACTTAGTTTAGTTATTACCGTGATGACATTGAATAGAATTTACTTTTTTTTATCAATATATCTATAATGATATATTTTTAGTGTCTTTTAATTTTATAGTTTCATAGAAAATATTAAAAGTAATATTACTCAAATATGCTATTTATTAGTTGTTGATATAAATATCTTATTATAAATTTAATTTAAAATATTTTTAACTTAATCGAAATCTAAGAGGTAGCGGATGGAGCTCTGTGGTCTCTGCCAACCCCTGTGGGGAATAGGCGTGAATATATAATAATAATACTAAAAAAATCTAAGACATTTTATTATCCTTTTTGTGTAGACAATATATGAGAGTTGAATTTTTTCAAACAAAAAAAGTTGACTAGAAATGATATTGCTAAACATTGATTGGAAAACTGAAGTGGGAGTTAAGCTTAAACGAAACTTCGACTTGCTATTTGCCTTAAACCATCTTTGGTAAGATACGAGAATACAACAATACATTTGTGAAGTTTTATGCCAAGACGTTCATCGACCGACTGAAAAGAGACGCCGGCTAGTCTCTCGTATTCTTGGACTGAAAAGAACATAGATTAATATATCTTCCGTAACAGAGGTACATTTTTTCGCAATGAAGAAGTTTCTTACTTTGTTTTTGCATGTTGTAACAATGATGAATTTTTCATTCTGTATTTAATAATAATTTTTAAATTAACTGATAGAATATAAAATAATGGTCAAATGACTTTATGGCAATATCTTTGCTTTCTAAGTCAAGGTAGTTAAATTCAGTTTAGATATTAGATTAAATATTTATATTGCTTCCAGGTATTTAAGTCTGAGTCAATGAGTTCTGATATAAAAATAATAATTGTACATTTGATTTTATAATACCATTACCAAGCAAATTTTATATCACCAAAACTCGAAAAAAGGGTTCGGATTTATAATATAGTATATTTATAATATATATATATAAGGTAATAAAATTTGTCGCGTCTATGCCTGTTTAATCTACGTACCATCATAATAAAACTTGGCGCCAACAAAGTATAGGTAAGTCAACGAGTGCGGGTGTAGACAAATTTGCTTAGACCCGCTTGTATGAACGAGTATATTAGTACAGTTTTGATATTTATGTTATAACATTTATGTATTATTTCCGAAGGAAAGAGCCTAGTTTCCCATAACACAGGAAATTCTAGTGTGAGATCTAGTGTCCTGTAACATGTGTAAACATTTTGTGTAAACACAAGTGTAAAATAAAGATATTATTATTATTTTTAAAAACGAAATATCTTCTTTTATTATGTAATAGAGTCGAAGTAAAATTAGCAATAAAATTTTGTACATAAATTATATTGTAAAATTTTGTTTCTCATCAGCATCTATCAAATGTGACTATCTGTCAGCAAGCTGTTTCTACATTCGCTACACAGACATCAACTAGATTGATGGATTTCTCTCCTATACGAGATCTTGTGAATGAATCATATAAATGTTATGTATTCCAATGAAAGAACTCTTCAACGTTAATTGATTAGACCTCAAGTATGAAGATATTTATGCCTCAAATAATATAAATATCAAAACTAAAGGTAATATTACATCAAAATTTACTGTCAGCGCATTTCTTTACGTGGATTTATATATATAAGGCGGCTATGTGAACGAATAATTGTTTGATGAACAAGATGATGGAGGACAGACTGGCAGTAGTGTCTTACTGAGAATAAAAAATGGTCTGCAATCCTTTATCTGACCCTCAACGTGGGGATTACAGCATCATCTCCCAATTTTGAAGGAAGGTATAATTTCCAGCAGTAAATTGTTATGGTTGTATCAATATTGGTCAGAACAAAAGTATATAAACACATTTTTAAACAATAGTTCTATTAACAAATAAACGAAACAACACGAGTTAAAAAATACATGATTTAAGTTTTATAAATCAATACATCTTATTTAAATAAATGAATAAACCTAACGTAACTTACGTCATATGCCAGTGACGGATTCACTCATTCATTTGAATTAATGGCTTTCAATAGTGCCAAAATAGCACAGATGATTTCGCCAATGTCATATAGAAGACGGATAAGATGTTTTATTTGCATTCTGATAGCTCAGTATCTTCGTCACTATTGCTTAAGACGCCTACGTCCGGCAGTGCATTGATTGGAGCTGGTAATGATGATAGTTCATCGTATACTTATCCAATATTATTGGTAAATCTAGTGAGAGCTTTCCTAGATTTCAACACTTGAACCGATTTTAAGCATCTTCAAATTTAAGATTGTAAGCAACTTTGTTATTATTTTTTAAATATATATCTAGGCATTATTGTTATAAAACTATTATATATTATCTTTTCAAATAAAAATAAGCAGTAAAAAACTAAATTGAAGTATCATGCTGGAAGAATGACGTGCAATGAAATTATCTAGTAACATTGAGTTATCAATAGTGTGTAATGTAGTACGACAGTGTCGAGCGGACTAAGGATTCATGAATCCATTCCCACCACATCTCATCGTGAACATGTGCTGTCGACGTCATAGCCGACTAAGTTGGTTTAGTTGATGCAGTAAAACAAGATAGCACTCCATGATAGTCTGCTTCGTCGCTGAACTAAAATCATATCAGGTATGTGACATTTTATTCGTTTAAACTTAATACACATAAATGTGGCGGCCTTAGTTGACGACCAATTGGCGCAGTGGCGGGGCCTTTCGCCCGCGGTGTCAATGGTCATGGGTTCGATCCCCGCATCGGAATAAATATATGTATGGATTACAAATATTTATTCCAAGTCTGGTAACCGCGCCAATCCGCATTGGACAAGCGTGGTGGGTTTAAAGTCCGTTCCAGAAATGGAGAGGCCTGTGCTCAGCAGTGGGATATATATAGGCTGTTTAAAAAAATATAATAGTTATTAAGTCTGTACGTTTCTTTTCAATGATATCCCATCGAGATAAAACATGCATGCTAATAAATTATAATTAAATTAAATGATAATTATATTTTGAAAGACTACTGAATTCATTCATTAATATAGAAAAAACATTGAGAGCATAAACTCCGTATATTTAATCCTCTAAAAATCATCTAAACGGGACGTCAATAGGTCTATTATATACTTTGAAGGATTTTTTATTATTATGTCGTTCGGTCATCAGAGCCTTCTTTGTCATTCAGCACGATGCACTGCGTGCAGATGACATACAATCTTAGGTCGTGGTTTCAATCCTACCATTTGACGATAGTAGCTCCGTGGAAATGATAGCAAGAATCTCCTAATATTAATACATTGCTACATTACTGTCCTCATTAATTTTTATTTTCGTTTGTTGGAAAAGAAAATCTATTGTTTTTTTTTTTGCAATTTACAAAATATACTCAATCTTAATATAGAATATAATTTACCCATTTGCGTGCGGACAAAAATAATATTGAGTGCCATGCGTGTCCAGGTCATACCTATCCTAAATATTTAAAAAGATGTTCTGTGTGCGGACATGAAACACTTTCAAATACACGTTACTTTGTTCGCGTTCCGTTTTCCTATGGGTTTTATGCTTCACTGCTTTAAAAATTCATTAGCGAGCTTGAAAATGAATACTAAGGGAATTTCTCAGGCATCAATCAGTGAAGTTTTTATTTAATTATCCATTTCCTTTAATGCAAACGAAGCAAAATCATAGTACAATTCTACAGGGAGTTTAACTAATTTTATTGCCACAATTTTATAGATCGTTAAAAATTTAATTTTATGTTGGGTTGAAAATTGACAAATCCCTGTATTGATATATCAGAGATCAAGCAGTGTTTTATGGGTATAATTCGACACACATAACATGGTGGTTATAAAATTCGGTCAACTCTTTTTTTAATATATAAAATCAAAATTGATTTATTTTTTAAAATATGGAACATGTGTACCAACAGTGACAAGAAAATTTAAATGAGGTAATGCATATACTTATTTGTATATATTCAGTAGGGGCAGAGTGTATACACGCATGAGGACTTTTTCTTGGTTGCAAATCTAAACCAATACATATGCAGAAGCATTGCTGACCTTTGAGATATATGTAGGCTTGTGGTAAAGGAAGCTGGTTCCAGTAAGTAGTGGTGCGTAGATAGCAGTTTCGGGACAAGAAAATACACTGAATTGGATTGCCACTTATCCACATGGTGAGAATGAAAATTTTCTTTGTCGCGAGTATAATGGTAGTAAAGTTTAGCGGCAGGAATTATTCCGGGTAGATCTATTCTCGCTGTGTTTAAAAATAAATATAATGATCTTTTCTTATTAAGGCATTTTAAACCTTAAAAGTAAGAAAAAGAATATAAATATGTATATTTATTAATGGAAAAATGGTTAGAAAATGTTTATTATTTAGTTTTACATGATTAAAATAGACCTACGAATGACGTAGGAACATTTCTGAACTGTAATTTTTCGGTAGTTGAACACGCAATATAACGGTTTGTCAGTACACCAGAAGGTCCGCCACAAGGGATTTCATCGTTCCAAACAAACTAACCAAGAATTCTAGGACTTCCGACTTAATTAAATGAATTCCTACATACTCGTAAGAAACTTGTATCCTACATTACAGCATCCCGAAGTTTCTTATCTATTATGCGGTAATCTCAGATACAAATTTGAGTGATATGTATTCAAATGTTAAGTTTATTAATAATGTGTATATGAGGATCTACTATGAACTTTTAACATAATTGTGGAATATTCCAAAAATCTATCGATTATCTTACATGAAAAGTTATCTTCACGTTTAGTGTAAGAATGAAGTTTCTTCTTCACTTAAACGAACTTACCTATGGTGTTGCGGATGTCTATGGGTGGCTTTCATTACGTAGCATCAGGCGACACGCTTGTTTATTTATCTTCATATCCCATAAACTTTATTATTCAATAATATATATATATATATATATATATATATATATATATATATATATATATATATATATATATATATATATATATATATATATATATATATATATATATATATATATATATATATATATATATATTTTTTTTCCGTTTTACCATATACATCAACCTAACTCAATATGTTCGTTTTATGTATTATTTTATTATATTCCAAATTTACATATCAAATTGGAATTTCAAGTCGATGTATGTTTTATGACAATTCAATGTCACGGCTTCATGTGTGCTTTAAAGCAATAGAAGTTTTTTATTATAAAATACCCAACATTATTAAATGTATAGTTATCGCACTTCCTTTTTTTGACGATGATGATTATTACTTTTTATGAAAGGGACAGATGACCCAAATGGCTCAGTGACGAAGTTACCGCTTGGGGAGTCAATAGTTGACAGTATTTTTTTTTAATGGGATAGGAGGGCAAACGAGCAAGCGTGTCGCCTGATGGAAAGCAATCAACGCCGCCCATGGACAACCGCGACACCGCAGATACCGCAGTATATGCATGTACAGTCTAAAGGTGTATTCTAGGCCTGAATGTCTCACCAAAAAATCACAACAAACGAGAGTGGCGGGTTAAAGTTCATCTACTGAAAATCCAGGACTCCCCGTGTGTAACAGTGCTCGTATATGTAGACTGTAAAAAGACTGGGCAAGTGAGCTTCTTGATAATAACTTATGAGCACTGTCCATAGATATCTGTAACACCAAGGACACCTCAAATGCATGCATGCACTACAGAGTAAGATTTTATACATTTGAGGTAAATTTACAAACCATCGAATAAATCTTTTTTATGTGATAGGAAGGCAAACGATCAACAGTCTATTAGGACAGAATGTAAATTATATTATGAATAGTTTTAAAAACCACCCAGTAATAGTTCTAAAATATCAGTTGTATGGCTTATAGTTTAAAAATATGTCGTATTTAATATTTTGAATGCTGACATAAAATAAAAAGTTAGATCGTTATGATATTCAATCATAACATGAAAAAAGTTGTTATATTTAGTTGGTATATAATTTTTTTTAGTATAAAGTAAATTGTTGTTGTAGACTACATGGTTTGTGTACGCGATATTTACAATCAAAATAAAGAATAGAAATGGTTATTGTATCATACGTGATCAAAGGAAGATTTAATCAACATGAACATGAATGGGTGCCGCTCCCATTAGGGGTGAGTCCGCTTCAATAAAACTGACAAACCAACGAGCTGGCATAATTAAATATTTAACATGGAAAGAGAGATAAAATGTCATGATAAAAATGAGCTCATTTTTTATATAAAAAAACTCTTGTAGTAATCTATAAGACAACTGTAAGACTTTTTTAGATTGTTCAAATTTTTTAATCTACAATATTTATTATTAGCTATTAATTGTTCAAATTTTTTAATCTACAATATTTATTATAAGGATTATTAGCAAAATTTGTTAGTTAATTTGGAGATTTTTCGTACATGTAGTTAAGATGTAAGATGAAACGGGGATCGTTTGGCATAAGTCTTAATCATCATTATCAAAAGTCTGTGGCAGTCCACTGCTGGACATAGACCTCTCCCAAGAAGCGCCACCTAGCCCGGTCTTCGGCTTCACGCATCCAGTTCCTGCCAGCCGTCCTGTGCTGATCGTCGCACCATCTTGCCGGGGGGCGTTCTACGTCTTTTGCCAAGACGCGGTCACCTCTCCAGCACTCGTCTGCTCCAGCGCTATACACTTCATATACATATAATGATACTTGAGTACCATATTGCTTTTTGTATTCTTTATTTCTATTCGAATGTATTCCTTCTATGTACAATCAACTAAACGACAATTTTGCCAAGCTATTATTAAATATGTATAAGAATGCAAGTAAGGTATATTTTTATAATTACTAAAGATATATCTTTTTAACAGCCCATATATGTCCCACTGCTGAGCACGGCCCTCTCCATTTCTGGAGGAATGGACGCTACCACGCTTGTCCAATGCGAATTAGCAGGTTTACTAGACTCAGAATAAATATGTGTAATCCACACATATATTTATTCCGTTGCGGGGATCGAACCCGCGACCATTGACTCCGCGGGTGGAGGGCCCCACCACTGTGTCAATTGGTCCTCTATTTATTATAATAAAGGAATTAGTTGATGAAATCATTCTTAAATATTCTATCTACATCACATGAATTTTTTTCCTTGTTAAATCAATATGCATATATACTACTATGACTTATACTCTTTACTCTTACATTTCATCAAGACAAATTCCATTTGATCACTTTAGGACTTTTTGCGTTATTGTTAACATTTTTTAAATAATTAATATAGAAACTATATTTAGGCAAGATATTTTGTTTAATTCAAAAATTAATAACTTATTCGTAATTTCATGCAATATTTTTAAAAAAGGCGAATAAGTACTACATTTTCTTAATTTCCACGCAGAAATATTCAATTTGGCAATGCTTTCGTGGCGGCCCACTTTTTATATCCTAAATCCTAAATTAAGCTATTAGATATTTAAAACAAATAATGGCTTTATTTCATAACTGATTCATTGATTAGTATTCAAACGGCAAAGTTTCCTCAAGACATTTATTTATTTCGACTTTGTTGAAGGCAAGGTCTATCGATTACAGGTGTTGTGTTGCATGGCTTATGTTTTCGACTTTGTAGGAAATAATGACGAATGCAATTTAAAATGAAATGACAGTCAATTTTATGAAAGCAATTGTGGAAACCTTCCAGAATATTTTGATGGTATTACAGCTCACAGTATACCAGCGTTAAATAGTTGCATTTGTGTGTGTGTGTGTGTGTGAGTTACCTCGTTTCATACGATGATTGCAGGGATTTAAAAACTCAATTCCTTTCCCCTTCCTTTATTTTCTTCTTCCCTTCCCATTACTCCCTTTTTCTCTGTCATTAAATTCTTCCCTCCCTCCCATTATCACATCTGCAATATCCTTGGTAGATACCAAGGATATTGCAGATGCGTTGCTTTCCTTTGTTGTTTACCTTATTTATTTTATGTACCATGCATACATATAATAAATACTAATCACATTTTAGAGACATATTTGCATGCAATTTATTTAATAAGTTTTGCATTTTGGTACATATATTTATTTTTCGTTTCAACTTTTATGGTCTCCCACTCCCAACTTCTTGTAGTTTGTTCCCGACCTGATCCACTCGAAACTTTCCAAACGTACGAAGTTGCGCTCACAACACATACATAATTTTTTTAAATTGTAGTTTCAAATTCATTATTTTACTAAAATATATTTAATACTCTAAAGTTTTACAATATTAAAGGCATTTCTAACTTAAGTTATTGATTGTGATTTATTTCAAAACATTTATATAGCCTTGAAACTACTAAAACTAATATATTTTCGCTTGTCAAACAAAGATTGTCTTTGCCTCCTTTTCTTCTGAATATAATTTGATTTCTTTTACTTTTATCAGTTGGAGATTTTAATATGCTAAAAATAATATTGTAACCAAACAACCAGTGCACCTCCGCCAAATACAATTCTTCAAAAATGTATATAGGACACGCGTTTAGCCTCAAAACGAGGCATCTCCTGGTATAATAGATCATGAATGATAAATAGACGACTATATCTGGCTTTATCATATATATTTGCGAAAAATAAAGGTATTATACTTTATTACAAATGTAGACGAAGTACCAAAGCGATTAAAAACTAAATGGATTGAAATTATCTAAATTTAAATTGTTTTAGAAACCAATATATGTACATTTATCATACTGCAGGACATGAGAGTTTCCGGGCTAATGAGTATTAATCAATATGGGTGACGAACTCACGAAAATTAAGTCTAAACGCATTCATTTTGCCACTGATCCATCTGTGTTATAGTTACAAAAATAGAAATCATTACTGCATACTTTCAATATATAACTAAATACTTATTACAGTACACTTTTTTGTACAAAAGAATATCAACTACACTACTTATTAGGGTCCTTAAAAATACAGTACTTCTTAGATTTCTTAATAATACTCCAAAAATTTTCTTCTTTTCTCGTATTTGCATTATTTGAAACTGTTCTATAAGGCAGTTGGCCCAGTTTTATATTTAAAACTCCTGTAGATGCAAAGTTGATGTTTACTTTCTTAATTGTTCTGTGTATACCTTTTAGATTTTTCTTAACGAGACAAGGAAATAAAAAGTTCTTCTATTAAATATACAGTCAAAAGTTGAAAATGTATTCGGAAAGTATTATTAATGTAACTGAGATAGTCCATAGTACACATATCCATAAATACATATATATATATATATATAGATAGTCCATAGATACTTGTAGTATATTGCTTTTAAGACTGTCGAGGGTAATAGTATCGGTCGTATCTATTCACTGATTTAGTAAAAAGAGGACGATAATAGTAAAGTTAGCATAAATGGACTGGCTACACCGGGGACGTACCACATTCTCTCAGAATATCGGCGTTAAATGGTAGCGTTTTACTGTTTGTTTGTTATGTGCAGAGATTCAGAGAGATTCCTTTTTCCTTCATTAATTTCCTTCTTCTCTTTTCATAACTGTCTTCTTCCCCTCGAAGGATTTCTTATTCACATCCTTACCCTTAGGTTAGCAACGGATCAGCAGCGCCCTTTGTACTGCAAATGTTCCATAAAGGTATCTTCTTGCTTGTTTTACATATATCTTTAAAAAAGGGTGCATTATCATTATATGGAGGTAAGTTAAGAACACATCGCTTAATAATAACTGTAAATATTGAATTAAGATTATATTTTTTTTATATTTTAACGCACGGGTATACAGTTATGCAGATTTTCTTACTTCTTATTAATGATTTTTTAATTTGTAAAACATTTTATTTTGATTTGTTTTTAATAAATTACTTTTATAATATTAATATTTAGTAATAAAAGATTATTATTATTAAAAATCTTATCAATTGCAAAAATAATCTTATTCTGTTAAAAATACGTCGAATCTATTATAATTAGCATAAGTAACTAGCTTCAAAGACATTAAATGTTACTTACGCTTAACTACATCCTATTTACTCCATAATCAAAATATTAACTTTAAGTTGTTTAGTTCTATTACTTTTCTAGTTGTAGAATAAGGATTAAGATATACAAAAATCACCTCATAAAATAGTATGACTTATTTTCTTTCGTTAAGAGATTGCTTTCATAACAATTTGGAAGCTTGGCAAATAACAAGAATAATCAAGTGTGACAAAGAGCTTTATGTGGATACAGGCAAAAACAGCCCCATAATTTTCAAATGTAGGACAATTTGGCAGATAACATAAATGTGGAGAAAACTGATTAACACCTTACTATATTAGAAATACTATATTAGAATAAATAATAAAAAAATAATTTTGATGACTACTTTTATTAGTTTGAAGAAAATTAATTATTAAATTTCTATTTATTTAATAGTATAAATATTTTCGAGTAAAACGAAGAGAAAATAAGTTAATCAGTCAATAATTCGACAACAGTTCAACGCTGAATATTGGTCTCCGTCAAAAATCGAAAAATATTGCCGTTAACCCGACGCTTGGGGACAGATAAGAGATCTGAGATTGGTTTTATTCTCAGTTAAAAATTGCTGGCTATCCACTTGTATTTGCTTTCATAGTCTTCTCGCACTATACCCGCGGAAGAAACGGTATGGTAATATTGATTCATAATATTACATTTATAAAGCCTACTCTATGCCGGGAATAAAACAACAAATGTAAAATTATGAATCAATATATAATTATAACCATTATTATGCCTTTGTACCAAAAGTGCAACTTTTATTTTTATAAATTTATAAACTTTTTTAAGTAAATATTAAATAATGTTTCGTAATTTAATTTGTATACATTCAGTACAAGTTATCGGCCTAATTATTAAAATTCGTAACTCCACATAAGTCAATTTTATAGAAGCAACAAAAAATTGATTTTCATTCATTCATTTGACTTAATGGCTTTCAATAGTGCCAAAATAGCACGGATGATTTCGCTAATGTCAAAAATTGATTTTATTTCATAATTTGTGAATGTTTTTTAAAATAATTTGTATTTTAGGTACGAATAGAGAAATTTTTGAGACAAATACGGAGTATTCTATCAAATACGATTTAAGATTATCTATTAGAAGGCATAAAAAGTAAAAAGTAAGAAAAAATATATTTTGTGAAGTAACGAATTTGATTTATATCACTTAATAATCAAACATGTTAAAACAAGTTACAACAGTCAGATTTCAACAGTATTGGTATTGTTACTTATTCTCTTTATGTATATATATATATATATATATATATATATATATATATATATATATATATATATATATATATATATATATATATATCTATATATATCTATATATATATATATATATATATATATATATATATATATATATATATATATATATATATATATATCGGGAGGGTCGGGCGATGGCAGAAAATCAAAATAGTGGGTTTTGACGCATTGAATAACAACTCTATCTATTTTTGTCCGAAAGGTATATTTTATTCGTGGGTACTAAATTACGTATACGTTCGTATATTTTTTGTTATTTATGAAACAAACTCATCCTTGACAAAATGCGATTTCAAAAACGTGTCTCATTAAATATGTATACAAGGATAAAGTTTGACTAATTTCTGGCCGTATTTACAATAATCTGTACTTAAAAAGTTACAAATACTTACATTTGTGTATTTTCCAAATAAATTGAGAATAGTGTCTAACTTACACACAGGGACTTAATTTGACTATTTTTTTAATTATTAAAAAATTCACAAATGAAATTTACGCGGGGATTACATTTGACTATTTTCTATAATTGTTGTATATTCATACAGGTTTGTGTGGGTCAAATAAATTGCTATTCTCCTGTTTAACCCGATTTCGTATTCAAAGGGGTCGGCTACCCAACAGAAGGGTTTTCACTAAAGGATTAACTCTTATATAACGCGACAACAATCCGATCTTAACAACCCAGAAGGGAAACCTAATTCTCCTGCCTTCGCTTCTGACCTACAACTTACATTATCAACTACTATCGAATGCTAACAATAGAGGCTCGATTGCTCTACCTTAAGGTACACCAAAGCTAATATAATCTGACTTATAAATGACCAAATATTGCCGGTATAGTAGTATATTTTATATTAATACATCTTCATAATTTTTAACCTAAGAAGCTATATAATTATTATAATATATAAAAACTTATACAATTTTCCAGTTGTTTTCATCAATTTTGCTTTTCATGTATCAGAATTGATGCAATATTTATATTTTATTTGCTGTCTAGTCTGTCGTAGATAAGTTCTTGCATAAGATTATCATTTTATATATGACATAACGAGTCAGTTAGCACCACTGCTCATGAATATTTGTAATATCTTAGGAATTGCACATGCAATGCCTTAGAATAACAAAAAAATGGGGGAAAAGGAAGTAAAGGTTTGGGAGAGGAGTTTGGCCTACGCTATGTACTCACTGTATGAAACACGGTAACAAGTTATATATAAATATATAAATAAATATATTACCTTCTTCTTCGTAGTCAGTCACTATTGGCAGAGTGGCCATGATCACAAGCTGATCAGGTCTTGTGTCGCTACTCTCACAATGCGCCTCCTTTTCTCTGTGTTCATGGCCTCTCGTGAGCATTCATGGATGGAAGTGCGAGTGACGAAGTTTATTATAATAAGTCAGTTCATCTAGTTGAGAAGCGTTCCCGAGTTTTTTTCCCTCAACTTTCCTTTTAACCACGAGCCTTTCACACGATTTCTCGCTGCTAATGTTAAAATATTACCACTTAACTCCAATATTCTGTGAGGCTGTGGGTCTTTTCCTGTCGAACCGGTCATTTTATACTGCAGTATGGTTTTACCACTAATTGTCTCAAGTATTTCTTTCTAATACAATCATACATATATCAAGCAAGTGATAAAGGAAATATTAAAATGATTGCTGGTTCTCGATGAGAATTTCTTTCCCTAACTCGACACATGGACTGTTTTGACATCATTAGATTTTTTACGAACATTGGAATTTTTACGGAAATTGCCAAAAGACGGGTTGGTCGAAAACAGAAGTGTTATCTAAACAATATCACGGAATCCATTGTACATAAGAGTGCAATTTAGCACAACTATCTCTGTATGTAACAGAGATAGTTGTGCTAAATTGACCTTCAACTTCAACCTTCTCTAGTTGGAGAAGCACTTAACAAGAAGAATATGATTCAACGAAGAGACAATTCTGTCTTTTAAGTATGTTATGTTGAATCTTGTCTTGTAATTTTAAATATGAATTACAGCAAGTGGACATAACTCGGTCCACGAAAGGTCAATCGATTATTCTCCTTTGTCATCCATTCATCGTGAAATCATAATTATCTTTAAAAGTCGATAATTTATGCTATCGATTGGCTATTGAGTTTGAACTGTTGTATTTACTGTTACTTATTTAAGCAATTTTCATTTAAACTATTACTTTAATTATGGGAGCTTTACCCATTGAAATATAACTACTTTTTTATGGGATAAGAAGGCAATCGAGCAGGCGTGTCACCTGATGCAAATCAATCAACACCGCCTATGGACTTCCACAGCGCCATAGGCAGTGCGGAAATGTTGCCTATGGCATAATATTTGTCTGTAGCATGAATGAGCCGGCTCGCCCGGGGAAGTAGCATACTCCCGCAGAAATCTGGCGTCTGAGTGGTAGCTTACCTACCTCGCTTTGTACGGTGACCCTCCCTCTCCCCCGCCCTCTCCCTCTCCTGGGAATGCCTACCGCCAATGACACTCCTTTAAGATGGGCAACGCTTCCGCATTGCCTATGGCTCTGCGGAAGTCTATGGGCGGCGTGGATTGTTTTCCATCAGGTGACACGCTTGCTCGTTTGACTTTCTATCCCATAAAAATAAATTCTACAGCCTCTTATGATTCTTCAAAATCTGTGTCATAGTGAACTACCATAACGATATATTATATCTATTAATATTAATGAAATTAAGCATATTAATTAGTATATTAATATGCTTAATTTCATTAATATTATTGTGTATATATGTATTTAAATATATTAAAGACAATTTCAATACTGCCTCGTTTGTAACTGTTAGCAGGTATATAACTGTGTACCATATTTAACAAGCGTTGTTCATGTCCTCCTAGCTCTCTTTGTGAGAGTTTAAGATCTGATAGTTTTTAAAATGTGGTCACACAACATCTGCCTATTTTCTGCAATGTTATATTTACACGATTACATCGATACCATCGTGAACATGTGTCTTTGGCCTCAAAAAGTATTGTACATTGTTGCTATGACGTTAAATTTTCGTTAAATATATAAATGGATGCAAATAATATTTAATCATTTTATGTTATAAAAATAAGATATAACATATAACTAGAATATAACAAAAAACTAAATATAGAAAAAAATAGTCTGTATTTCTAAGACAATGTAAGACATTGTCTTAGAAATACAGAATATTTTTTTTATTCATATTTTCTTCTATGCATCACAAAACATTGATTAAGATGAATTATATAAGAGTATACTCTGGCTTTTTCTGAGATGTTACAAGACAGTGATCTATCTTCCAGCGTTTCTAAGAGTGAGTATAATGCTGATGATTTCTGACATGACCGATGTTCAAATCACGTTATTTTCTTAATATACAGTAAGCAAGAAATATTATATCAAAGATAATTGATTGATGAACATAATATATATTTTTGTATGATTAAACAATTGAGTAAAACGACCTGAATGGCTCAGTGGAGAAGTTACCGCTTACGCATACAGATTTACATGCATACAAGTATTTATTTCTAGTCTGGGTTCGCTCAGTATCGTGATATATTTGGTTGTAAAAAAATATAAAATTTTAGGTTTTATTGTTGAATGTTGAAAATATATTATTTTTGCTTTTAAAACTAGTATGAAGTAAAAAAATTATTTCTTCTTTGTTTATTTTTATGACTTTAATAATGACTAAATTTATGTTAGAATTTAAAATAATATAAGTATGTTAAAATCTACTGGATATCCAAATTTCTATGACTTGAAGTTATCTTATTAGTCTCTTTATAAATAATTATTCTATATAACTAGACTCTTGTTTATTTAATGCAATAATAATTTATAACTATGGTTTATTTAATATAATAATAATTCATAACATTTTATAGAAATTTATTTTTATTATATTAATTTTTTTTATATTATTACGTGAAAATATAATTCACTAAAAGTCAATTGTTTTGGTTGATCTAAGCATATTACATTACAAATACCACCGAAAAAATACTATATAAAATTTAACCTCTGTAATTTTTAATTTCCTGGAATATATTTGGTAGATATTGTTTTCCCGCTGTTCGTATTCTCGTTTCCTTTTACCATTTATTTGAGATTGCTTCAATGTTACTAGCATTTCTCTCACTCAAATGGAACGGATACGCAGGAAAATAAAAGCAAAGGGTAAATTTGTACAACCATCCGCACAGGAAAAATTATTAACGAAAAATAATACCAGCACAAAAATATGTTTTCAAGAATTTAAGGTTATCTCATTCTTTATAATGATGTTGTGAAATATCTATGTAACTGTATTTTTAGAATTTCCGTAGGTATACAAATTTGAATACATTGCTTTATTATGATATTAGAAATTAAATAAGAAACACAATTTGGATTTTATGGATCGTATGTGTTCTGTTTTATGATACTTTCATGGCGGAGTCTGCCCATTTGTGAAATATAGCAATATATGGACAGTCAAAAGTTTTACTTAGCTAAGATCCGCGACAAGCAAAACAATAACAGCAAATTAATAATGTGTGTTTTTCCGTTGGGTTTAGTGGATTTATTTGGAACTTAAACCAAAAACTTACCGAAAATCGGCCATCAACTCTCCACACACCAAACACACATTATCACTTTTCCATCTTGTAAACGACACGTGTTTCGCCCCAACACGAGGCATCTTCAGGTATAGTAGACTCTACGGTAGACAATCGAAAAGTACTATTCCGCAAAGTACCGCCTGACTCCATTAATAAATATAGCAATGAATATTTTCTATCCTCTTCCCTATCCTATTCTCTATCCTTTCCCTTCCTCTCCGCCAATCCACGGTCTGCCGTGCCAATGGATGCATGGCTAGGGGCGAGCCTAGTCGTAAGCGTGCCGATCGTCCCGGGGTCGGGCTCCCCCGGGGACTATGGTGCCTTACCTCAGCATGCAGGGCTCTGCTAGGGCTGACCTTCATCCTCCCTTGCGGCTCGTAGGATTCACTAAAGACGAATTTAATATACCTAATTTGTCAAAAATGACGGCGACGTGGTTCACCACCCGTCACGTCCTGATTCTCACGAGGGCGAAAAGCGACCAATGACGAGCCGTTTCGCTGCGATGAATGGCAGCGGATGGAGCTCTGTGGTCTCTGCCAACCCCTGCGGGGGATAGGCGTGATTATATAAAAAAAAAAATGAATAGAGCATAAATAATATTGCCAAGATGCCCAACCGTAAAATATAGCAACAAATGGAGCATAAACAATATTAAAATTATTTGTTATACTAAAGAAATAAAAAAATGTTCCAATCAAAATATTTTAAAATATATATTTGAGTTATCTGTTTTTTGGCAACCTAATTAGATTTATGGCGAAGTTACGGCTTCTGAAATTGAGGTCGATTCCCGTTTTGAGATAACGTATGGTCTACAATATGTGTATGGTCTACATGTACTTATTTCAAGTTTAGACGCTCTGCCAATCCGCCTAGGACAAGCGTGATGGATTCCAGAGCAGTGGATCCATCACCCTTGCGCAGCAGTGGGACACTTATAGACCGTAAAAAGTTGTCTGTTTATGACGTTGTATATGATTGCAATATTCTACTTATTTTTCCGTCCCTGATCCCGTTTTTCGAGGTCGGGTCTTCTCACTTTTCTGCTCCAAGCTAATCTGTCTAACGTTGTCGGTTCCTGCAATTGAGCTTTCTTGAGGTTTCTTTTTATATTTTATCAACAGGTCGATTGCGACCGGTGGGTTTAGAGCAATTTGTACTACGTGTTCTTCTTCAAGTTTTTTGACATATCGATACCAACGAAGGCGGTTTTCGGTGTTTACATGATTGAAATATTGACTGTGGAAATGTATTTAATTTTACTATTTACACATTTTTAGCTAAGGAAGCCGGTGTCGACGCTCTCCATACCCGGCGCTATGAAGACGTACTCCGGAGGAAGGGACGCGTCGACTGAGGAGGCGGGTGTGGCATTAGTTGGTGTGCACAGCGAGTATCCACGCTTCGGCGAGGAGCGGGCACTTGGCGGCGGCACCTACAAAGGCGGGGGGACGGCCAAGCATAAACCCAATATAGGATATAGGTCAGTGCTTATCTCTTAATACAATTTTGATTGTACATTCCCATTTAATGATTAGGTGCGATACAATGATTTTGATATGTTATATGTAGATTAAATTACTGAAATATTCAAGTTACCTACCAACTAGTATGATTAATGGAGTCAGGCGTCACTTTGCGGAAATCCATTACTATCTGCATAGTCAGAATTTTTACTTTTTAAGATCCGCGACAAGCAAACAAAAATAGAAAAATAATAATTTGTGTTTTTTACTGGAAGACGTTAATTTATGGAGAACTTCAACTAAATCTTACCGAAAAACGACTATCAAAGTCACTTAACGGTTGTCTTTAATCGAGTCTACTATACCTGATGATGCCTCATGTTGAGGCGAAACACGTGTCGTGTATATTGTGGAAGAGTAGTGGTGTGTGTTTGGTGTTGGTGTTTTTTATAGTAGTGGGGAGGTAGAAAATTATTAACGGCCGTTTTTCGGTAAGATTTAGTTTAAGTTTCCCGTAAATCCTCTTCTTCCAATAAAAACACGAATTATTATTTTCCTATTTTTGTTTGTTTGTCGCGGATCTTAGCTAAGTAAAAATTATGACTCTTCACATTTCATTCACATTCACATACGAACTAGTAGTTATCAAGTTTTATTAAATTAAATTATTATTAGGCGTATTAACTACTTAATACTCCGTATACTAAATAGGTAAATGCATCTCCGAGAAAAACCAGACTGGACATAACAAAAAAAGACCCGAGTACATCGGTAATATTACACACAATAATATTACACTCAATCTACGCCCGAATGGCAAAAGGAATCTCGAACGACTCGTATTGAGTTGTATTATGCAAAAATGTATTGTGCCTGTTAACATATTGTATAGTTCCGTGAAAGAAAGAAAGAAAAACTTTATTCCATCCAAAAAAAATAATACACAAAACAGTTGTACAAAAAATGTACACATGTACAATTAAAAACTTACATATATTACTATATAAAGATATTATATTACTATATAAACATAGATAAAAATACTTTTATAAAGAGAGATAGACTTAAATTCATGTTTGCTAGAGTTTTGCGGGTTAACTGAATATAATATCCAGGGTGTACTAAATTATAACCAAAAGAGTCCCTGCTCTTCCTACCAAACCTATCTTCCAACGTGAAATTTATGAGAAAGAAGAAAAAAACTAAACGTATTTGAATCTTTTTTTACATTTGGTTTTATTGCGATAAATAAAATAGATGGTGAAAATAGACTCCAGATTTAGAGACAGAGGGGTTTATGATAAGTGATACGGACTACACTCTATTTCTGGACTATGCCAGAGTTATTAAAGTAATTAAAAAGATACAATAGGTATTAAAGCTTACTCTACTAAGTCGAAAAACTGTCTTTAACATTGCTTCTTAAATCTTTCCTCTGAAAAGATTTAAGATTTGTTGTGGTTAAGGAGGAATCTTTGTTACTGAGTTGTTTTATAACTTCACCATGGTTCCCAGATCGTAATTTTAGGGCTTCTTGCTTGCAAGTCCTTGCGATGAAGTTGCAAATGCTTTTAGATCGAAAAAATTAATAACAAATTAATAATCATTATTGCACTTTAGCTTCAAGGCTAAGAATACTATTTTTCATAAATACAACGATGTAAAAAAGCCTTAATTCTACTTTCTACATTCATGGCAATGCATGCAAATAGGGTAAATGCCAACATGCACATGGTGGCGATAATTAAATTAAGAAATATTTCAATTTCATACGTTAATTGGCAAACTGGTCAAAGACAAGCTTAACATGTGTCATGAGTAAATACCAGTACATACTCAGCAGTGTATAAAACCCAACCTGCGATTCCGAATTTTTGTGCTAGTTAAAGGATAAATGCAACATCTCTGGTTTCTAGGGATACCCATATTGAACTGTGGACTAATATAGCTGTTATGATTCATTTAAGAAACGAAATTTAAATAAAAGAAAAATGTTCTAGTGGTAGAGCCACGCTGCAGACGAATACTTTGTCAAGAATGGAATAATATTTGTCTATAGATAAATGGGCCTCACTTGTTTATTATTTCAGAAAAGAGGATTATATAACTTAGTTTTCATATAATATAAAAACGAACACGTGTTACTTCTACTTGCTTGAAAAGTTATAGAAATTTCATTTCCAAATTTATTAAGCGGGCTATTTATTTACTACTTTTCTCTGTTTTTAGGGAAGGTATACTGATAAGGAGTGACTTTTGGCTTCCACCATTTAAATTCTATGCATTAAAACTACAATAAATAAATAAATATTGAAGTCATATTGAATAATATTCAAAATAATTCACAAAAACTGTTTTCTATTTTCAGGTTAGGTAGAAGAAAGGCGTTATTTGAAAAAAGAAAACGGATAAGTGACTACGCTTTAGTTATGGGCATGTTTGGTATAATAATTATGGTTATAGAAAATGAACTGTCTAGTGCCGGTGTTTACAATAAGGTAACATTAAAATTTTCTTACAAAAATTTTCATTTTTTATAATTAAGGTCCAGTTAATATATTCAAATTTGTATTTTTTCAGGCATCTATTTATTCGCAGGCATTGAAGACGCTCATATCAATGTCAACTGTGATTTTACTTGGCCTAATCGTTGCGTACCACGCTTTAGAAGTACAGGTATGCTATTATGATTATTGTATTCAATACAATCACATGTCAAGTAAAATTATTCTATGTACAATAGTCAGTACAAACAATATCAAAAATATTAAACTGAATTGCACTAATATAGCATATAATTATGTTTTTTCCTCGTACGTGACGCGACGTTACGTATAGAAAAAAAAACAAAATGGTATAATAATAATAATAATATATTTATTGATCATTAACAAATTTACAAATTTGTTTCACTGCCTACCGAAGAAGGGCGAACCTTAAACTACGGCAGACAGTTAGTTCCCTTCTATGACACATTTATGAATAAACAAAAAAAATCACACAGCTTAAAAGAAATAACAAAAAAATTTAATAACCAGTTTTATATACAATGCCTATACTAATTACAACATGAATCACAAGTTTCTACACTTAGCATAACGCTGTGGTAAGCACAGTTCAGTATTTTTTATGGAATAGAAAATAAATGAGCTAGCGTGTTGATTTTCAGAGTAACCTGTTGATATACGGAATTTGATACCACAAAAAGTTTTTTTTATCTGGATCTGGGTTTTAGTATCCAGATCCAGATATCTATTTTGTTTTCGATACGATAGGAGAACAATTCGAATGCAATGGCTTTAATTTTTCCGAACACATTAGACATTTATAAATTACAGTCAGATACAAAAACAAAAATTGTATTTAAGAAAAGGTTTCGACAGGGATTTTGTATGGGTCGTCATGTACAAATACATACAAATAGAAATTCAATTCAACATGCAATAAGAAGCCCATAGAGTGGATAAAATACAATATTAAAAATCTCATTGAAATATAAGAATACGTAACAACTTGGACGCTATCAATCTTTCCATACAAAGACAGCAAATATCTAAGTAATATGGTTGGTTAGACTGAAAATCCAATCGAGTTAACCCTTTCGCTACCAGCGGCACATATATGTGGCGACCCGATTTTCTTTGCTGATTACAAATGAAAATTAATTGATATGTTTTTAAGTTATTTAAAATACAAACGGACAATGAATATTTAAAGTTGTGCGACGGACAACAGTCGTCAATATTATGAAGGTCCTTGGTTGTTAGGCAACACTTTGTTATTAAAGTTTTTTTTCGGAATTTGGCTGAAGTATAGAACGAGTGTTTTGTATAATTATGACTATAAAAATGGTTGATATTTTTTTCAGTTATTTATGATAGACAACTGCGCAGATGACTGGCGGATAGCCATGACATGGCAAAGAATAGCTCAGATAGCTCTGGAGCTTGCAATTTGCGCCGTCCATCCCATTCCGGGACAATATACTTTCACCTGGACCACGAAACTGGCTAACAAAGGTGGAGTAATAGGCGTTGAAGTTGTAAGTTGAAAACTATCGTAATTACGGATATTTAATAGTAAAGAAAATGCTTTGTAATAGCATGATAATGTAAAATACGCTTTTTATTTGCTAGATGAAACTATCAATACTGTAATTTTTACTAATGTTTTAAAGATATACAATATTAAAATCTAAATATTTCATATTTTTTCATACTATTATTTTTACATAGTAATATTTAAAATAAATTTTCTCCGTAGGAAACGATATATAAGCAAATACAGGTCTGTATTAATAGATATCTTGGACCATTACAAGTTTGACGTGACGTTATAAACTGTGTATTGTGTTTGCATGGTTTTTGTTGAATATTAGTATTGTTTTTCTTTTTATCTATATAAAAAAAATCCTTATATTGTATTTTGATGTCATTACACTAGTTATATTTTCATAATTGAATTCTTTAAATGTTAAAGGGTTGCATTATACATATATTAAACAGACAAAGAATTTTTAATACCTTGATACCAAGACTATATTTTTTTAATTTTAAAATTTGGTTAATACTTTTGCCTGGTAAATAAAGAATACGTAATTTTGTGATTTGTAAATTTAAGATGAAGGAAAAAAGAAAGACTTGACGATCGCCGTCTGTTTTTCATTTTGAGTTCAACAATGTGAAACAATGCCTCGTGAACCTTTGGCATTTTGTCTTGTTACTAGAATACATTGCATAATGGATGTTTGTATGAGTGCATTACCTAAATCTTTAAATTATTATTGGGGTGACTTGCTAAAGATTTGTTACATTATCTCGGGATTAGACCTTTAATAAGGTACAGATATTTTGCTTTTCGTAAAATCCTTAAGCATTCGGTTAATTATATAACACCACAATTCCTTTTTTAATGCTTGTTATTTGTTACGTTTGCCTTTAGTTTTATTAAAAGTGTTTGTTCCTAATGGTATTTATTTATTTGTAACTGATTTATTTTAAAGTATCATTACTTAAAATACTTTTTTGAACGCACGAAAACTTTATGTCACCCAATATTTTTAGCGTTTCTGATCCGATTCTGTATTTAAACCTTTTAAAAATGAGACTAAATCCTGAAGAAAGCTAGTTACAAAATATATTTGCTTTTTCCTGCTGTTAAAAATACTCGTTTGTGCCTTTTCCTATAAAAAATTTGGTAATGTGGTTTGTGTGGTTAGTTTGGTTTGTCTCGTTGTAATGTGAAATCCTTCTTATATAATAAAGTTAGCGTATATTTACATTTTTTTAACTAATGCAATAAAAAGAAATATTTTTTTATACATAAGAAGGTATAATTTCTATAAAACTTTATGTGAGTTTAATAACATATCCTGTACAGGTGAAACATTTATATCTATTGAAACTGCTTACAAAACATTCATTATGATAATAATAAACCCACTTCATGTAGTATTTAATGTATGAAATATTCAACTTCATAGTACATGTGATGCATATATGTCAAAAAATATTGACTAATTATTTCAAAATACAAAATTTATGCCAAATTTTTGTCCATCATAAATTAACCACACTGTCTCTGAAAACCGACTTCTAAGAAGTATACTTGGCACTGCGCTTGATTCAGTCAGCTTAAAAAGACGGAGGCGTCAGTCCTTTCTTCGTTATTTTTCCTCGTACTATTCACATCTCCCATTATTTCTACCCTTGATATCCAAGCCTCACGTATTTGTGTGCAACGAAATGTCCTTTGTGTTGCTGTTGTCCATGGGCAACGGTGATTATGTACTGTCAGTTGACCCGTATGCTTGTTTATATACATCTTCCATCTTCTTCTTTACTGCCTCATCGACTAGCGAATGTTGGCAGTCAATTCAACATATTTGTCTTAAGCAAGGCAAAATAGTTCAGCAGCACTCGCCCAGCCAAGACTTCTTCCTCCAACCTCATCTTTGAAAAAAATAATATATAGGACCTAATTTTGATTCGAAGCTTGGGGATGCGATATATGAAACAATAAATTTAATAAACGTGTTACAAGTAATATCAATATAGTCATTTAATTTGATGTGAAAAAGTATTTTAGTCTTATATCAAATAAGGTAAATGATGTAAAAGAAAATATCTCGTGACTTCGACCACATTGACTTGAATTTGTCCAATACATATACAACAATATATGAGGTTTAAAGTTAATGCTGCTTCAATTATCCATGATGCTGTTCTGATGTTAATACCGATTCCATTATCCGATAAGCATGAAAATATCCCACATTCTCAGAATATCAGTAGTATTTATGTAATGTATATTTTAAAAATTTAAAAAAAAATTATCACGATCCTCTGTTGTAAATTTTCAGGTTCCATATGATGTCACACTCTCCTTGCCAATGTTTTTTCGGCTCTATCTTATATGCAGAGTTATGCTTCTACACAGCAAACTGTTCACCGATGCATCATCTAGAAGTATAGGAGCCTTGAACAGGATAAATTTTAACACTAGGTAATTAATAATATTTCTTTATTCGCCTCCTTTATTTGAATAGTGTGCTGATATTAAAATAATGCTAGTATCAGTGTCAACGAAAATATCATCGATATAAAATACTGTTTTTGTTTGCCACGTGGTTCTTGACGTAGAATAAGGTCACCCTATTAAGAAACCCAAATAAGAACCAAAATAAGACGAAGACAGACGACAAACAGAATAAGACGTGAAGTTAAAAAGTTAAAGGATATACTTAGAATTGTCTAGTACTATTTATATCAAATGTAGATGTCGCTAGTAATTATTTACAAAGGCGTGTAGGGTAGGGCCACGTAGTTACAAAATATCATATTATGATTTGTTTAATTCAGTACAAAATACAAAGATGAAGAAGGTAAATTAAGTTATATCCATTTGTTATGTTAATTGTGTTCACAGATTTGTATTGAAGACTCTCATGACGATATGTCCCGGTACTGTCTTACTAGTTTTCATGGTGTCACTATGGATAATTGCAAGTTGGACATTACGGCAGTGTGAAAGGTTAGTATCGGTCGTGTTATGTTACCTTGGCGACCTTACCATGTATAATTTACATGGAGATATAGCTAAAATAAATTAAAAATATTTTATTATTTTAATTTATATGATGAATATATCAAAGAAATCTTAAATCAAAGTTAATCTGTAATTAACTAATTAATTTATATTTAAAATATTGTATTAGTTATTTGCTTTTTTATTTATATATTGTGTTGCCTTTTAGCTATTTGTTGTTGAATTTTCTATATTCTTATTGTAAAGCCTAAATGGGCATGTCGTGGCTTCTTAACTGTGGCATTGTGTTACTTTGGTTTGCTTCCTTACGCTCAATGTATCATTGACACGATGTAAATTAAAAACGTTTGTTTTGTTTCCTCATTATCATCACAAAAGGTTGCAAGAGTTTGACTTTGATTATATTGACGAATAGAACTTTTTAATACGCTTTTAAAACTTTAAGTCACACATATATTTATATTAGACGTTTGACATAATATACTATAAACATAAACAACATAATTATAAAATGGCAAAATATGAAATATATGTATATTACATCAAAGCAAAAGCTAGTGTAAAACAGTGTAAACTTAAATGTCTTATGTTTGTCTATTTTACAAGACTATATATTTACATATGTATTAAAGAACAGTAACGTATAGTGGCTCCATATTTTTAAAAACAATATAATCATAAAATCGTTCCTCACCCACCGGCACTATCGCACAATTTCTATATATTCTCAAACAAAATATTCAAAAACAATTTTATATAGATACGTATAATAAAATGTAATGTAATAATGAAAAAAAGTATTCATAACGTCTTGACTTCTTTTATATTACTTCAATGGAATACAGGTGATAATCTTCGTTCATCACTTCATTTTGGTTCTACCAGGTAACAAAAGTATTCAAGTGCAGATACCGTAATTGAAAGATTCTATATTCCATTATGCTTTTCAGTATAAATTGTTATTCATTCATAATAATAAATAAATTTAATCAATTCACAATAATTTCTTGTATTTTTTTACATTAAATGATGGATCTCATATTTCACAATGCAGCAGAAAATACTTTGCTTTCATTTCACCAAGTGATAATTCACATTTTTAAATTAGCAAACATATCTTACAATTCCACAACAGAGTTTATGTTTTTTTTTCTATTCGTATTATAAATCCACCAACAACAAATGAAATTAAATTTTTTGTAGTAATTGAATGATTTCATGTTTCCTCGACGGAATAGGGCGATGAATTTCATTCATCATTTCCGTTCAGTTACATCATGTGACAACGATTGCTAAAATTTTTATAGTAATAGTGTATATTACCTTGATGGAATATAGGTATTTTGAAAGTGTCGCTTTCCATTCATTGCCATGAATTAGATTAATTAAGAGGAAACAATTGCCAGTAATAATTGTACATTAATTGATAAATTTCACACTAATTTTCATAAATTGCCAAAAATTACAAGTATTTTTAAATTAGTTAGGTATTCTATATTCCTACAATGGAATTTATAAAAACATTATTTTCGTTCGTGTAAATACATAAATGTAACTCAGTAACGATTTTTACAGCAATTGAGTATTTCATATTTCCTCAAAGGATTTCAAGTAATATTTTCCATTCACCAATACAATTTTACCACGAGACAACAATTTCAAGTGATATATTTACATTATTGAGCGTTTCAACATTCCCCCAATAAAGTACTTACATATGTATTTTTGTGTCTTTACATTTCCTGTAACCTATTTTTTAAATGTTGTTATCTGTGTTTCATAGTAAAGTATTGTTAATAAAGTATTCATTTAAATTGAAAAATATAACGCATGGCTAAAAGTATCTCTGATAGTTTTCCAATAAATGTTTAGATTGCACGTTGTATTTAAAATTTATTCAAAATACTCGTACTATCATTTGTGTAGAACAATAACTTATTTTCGTCGCCAATAGGCATGTCGATGTGCTTCGAGGAATAAATTTGCTAAATTACAATTTCAAACACGAGTAGTTACATATAATAAGCTTAATTATTTTATATTCATATAGGTAGTGATATGAGTATGGTATCTTATATAAGATAAATTAAAAATAATTTAATATTAAATTCGATAATTTTTACATTAATAATTGTCTTATTAATAATATTTAACTAATATTTACATAATTTTAAAGGCCGGCAACGCTTCTGCAATGCCTATGGCGCTACGAATGTCTTTGGGCGGCGTTGATTGCTTTCCATCGGGTGACACGCCTGTTCGTTTGCCTCCCTATCCCATAAAAATAAGAAAAAAATATTCCTTTAATTGGTTAAACTTTCGGTTATTGTGAGGTTCTTGTCGGGCATTTTGGCTCTCAGGTTCCACGATGAAGACCATGCCAATTTGCTAAACTCTATGTGGCTGACTGCTATAACCTTCCTCTGTGTTGGATACGGTGATATTGTCCCCAACACTTACTGCGGCCGTGGCATAACCCTCACCTGCGGTATGGTGGTATGTATACACCGTAGGCTAAATTAGGTATTTAATTTTTAAAATTAATAATTTTATTCTATCGAGGAGTAATTATTGCACTTCTTCAGATTTTAATAGATCAAGCAAGTGTATTTATATAATTCATGACTGTTCGTAAACTTGCTTTGTCTATGCCTATTATTGTATAGGTTGGTAAAGGTGAGCCATTTTATGTGTGAAATTATAAGTTCATTTATTAGATTTTAATACCAAAGTCAAACTCTTGGAAATCTGTCCTTGGTCTTCTTTAAACTTTCTTTTAAGTATTATATTTTGAACTGTATGTATATTTATTGTATTAAGTATATATGTACACACACATTATTTTGATAATTTCGTTATTTTTACACTTTGGCGAACTACAGGTCTAAGGAATGAGCAATTTAATGTATTGACAATTCAGGTTTCACGACGAAGAACATGCTAATCTTCTCAATGCGATGTGGCTTATTGCAATAACGTTTCTCTCCGTTGGTTTTGGTGACATTGTGCCAAACACATATTGCGGCAGAGGTATCGCTGTTAGCACCGGTATTATGGTAAGTTTTTTAAAAACATTTGTATATGTGATGACTGACAAGAACATGGAATATTGCATCAAGGAAATTATATAAAAAAGCAAAATTTTTACATCAAAATCAAATGTCTTCTTATACGAAGTTAGTCACCATTTATAATCCAACCTTACACAGATATTACCTAAAACACAGTGTGAGTACCATATACTTGGTTAAGTACATTGGGATGACACGAGTATTTAATGTTTTACTTTTTGTTATGTATACACAAATTATATATTGTAATATTTACGTTTAACTAAAGTAAAATACGTTTAATAACGCAATATTCATATAAATGTAAGAATAATATATATGTATAACTCACTGTCTTGAGCAAAAGACTTCTATAAAATTTAACATATTTTATCATACGGTAAGAGACGAGAACAAAGCACAGAAAATTTCGAATTAAAAGCGCATATAATCTCTACAATTAAAAGAACATAAACGTCCATTTCCCTGTTAAAGCCAGCTATTAGTTACCATATATATTTAGTAGAATGGAATGCTTAATTTCTCCTGTCTATTTGTAGTTCTTCTCTTCACTAATAAGTATTTCATTGATTGCACTATATATTTGTTTCTAAAATGGCTCACTTTTCCTTAAATTATGAAATAAAATGTGTATATCAATTTTATTGCACCTTTATTAGTGTTTGAATAAAAATTTAATTATTATAAATATGAAATTAAAATAAGCGTTTCAATATTAAAGCATTTTGCACTGACAATAAAACGCACTATATAGACTGTTTGACATTTAAAATAACAATAAATTTTAAAAGAACAATATATTAATAATAAAAATGTACATTTCGAGGTGTGGAGCGTCTAGTTTTGCCTATTATCTGTTATGTATTATGAACTTTGATTGAGACGTGTATCTATAAACTTTTAATTGCATCGATTTGTAATATTATTAAATGACAATTTTAATGCAATCTGCTTGACGCTTAACACTTTAGAATAATTTTCATAGGACTACGTATGCATGGACAAATGACGGATTTTTATAACGTATTATTTTAAAACTGAACTCATAGAGCTATGGTGATTTGCATATGTTATTTAAAACAAAAGTGTTAAATTTAATTTTATAAAATATAGAGGCATTTAATATGTATAGTATATTTAAGTATGCAATTGTTTTGTTTCTAAGAATACTAGCAATGTTTTGGTATTAATAGATTTCTTGTTAACCATTTCAACTAATTTAAATTTGGTTGCATTTGTTGGCAAAATATGGTTCGCGTCAATAGTTCAATCTTCTTTTAAGAGTTCAATCTAACAATAATAAAGTCAATAGTTCAATCTAACTTCTCTGACCTGCGAAGGTTGGCAGCCAATTAGCACAACTTTACTCCTTCTTCGCGAGGTGCAGCAGTTCTGAAGCGCTCGCTAGCCCGGTCCAATCCCTGATATTGCGTAGCTAAGACTTTCTTTTTCGACCAACTTGTCTTTTGCCGGCGATTTTTCCCATCATGATTAGTTGCAGCAACTTGTACCTGTCATGTCTCATGATATAACCCAGGTAAACAACTTTTCTACCTTTGACGGTCTGAAAAAGTTCACGTTTTTGCTTGACTTAACGGAGAACCTCGTCATTGGCCACCCTTTGAGTCCAGCTGATAGCAAGCATCCGTTTGTATGCTCACATTTGGAACGCTTCTATACGTTTTCTGAGGTCTTTTTTAAGCGTCCAAACCTCACATCCTTATAGAAGAACGGGCTAGATGTAACAGTGGAGCATTCTAACGCGCAAGGAAAGTTTGAATAGTTCAATAGTGAATTCAAACTCGTAACCTCAGTCCTCAGATTGTAACGCAACCCTAACTAACTGATTTATTACTGTTTCTGTTCGCATCTCATATCGCACTATTTATAATTTAGTAATCATTAAATTATCTAAAAGATTTCATGTGCGAGCCTTTCATCGCATAAGTTAATTTCTAGAGATGTGACATTTCCGTGATATGAATTTTTGATTTTGATAAAACAATATTGATTTAAAACAGCGCTTTGTTATAGTGATAACAGTTCTCGACTTCTGCTTGATTACCTTCTTTTTACCCCCAATAATGTATTTTATCGCTTTCATGTTTGATTCATCATGTCAGCCATGCCAGAGTCGTATATGCGAACATCTCCAAAAATGTGAAGTAAGACTTATTCGTCTTACGTACTGTAATAATTTTAAGCTCTGTTAAACGTACATTTTTTCTTTTATAACAATTTATATCAACAGAGATAAGAGTGTTAAAATCTTTTAAAAATCAAACTTCAATTCAATTCGTGTTATTAAATTTATGTTATCCGTCAGTTATTTAGTAGTTCATGCACTCCTAGTCTATAAATGTGAAATTTGACTACATTATTATACTTATTTAAAAAAATTGTGCCTTTTTTATTAAACTTACAACTTTTTTATGATTGGCAATTGATAACACAATATTAGACAATAAAGAAAAAAATATTTTCCTTGCTCACTTTTAATTATATAATAAATTTTCAATTCAATTATCTAACGATGTTCGTTCGTTATTCATTTGTTCTATTCTATTTTATTAATTATATATCTATCCTGAAAATATTAAATTCAAATAAATTGATGTAATTATATAAATAATATAATTATCTCTGTTAAAAAACTTATATATTTTATGATTCGTAATCGATAAAAGTACATGATAAAGTGAAAATACCTTTTTTAAGTTCTAAAATTAATTTAATTTGTGCAATTTACAGTAACTTTGAGAACAATTATAAAATAACTAAATAATAGGTAATGCTTGTCAGAAAATATGGCAACCGGTTCTTTAGCAAACAATAAGAATTCAACTTTTTATTATTAGATTATACGTAGCACATAGCTAAAAATATAGTTTAAATTTTGATTTTTAGCCTTTAAAATGCATCATTTTTTGTAAGGAATGTAAAAACTTGAATGCTTCTACACAATCGCTTCCATTTTACATTAAGGTGTTCACTTAACAGGGAGCTGGATGCACCGCGTTATTAGTAGCGGTTGTTTCAAGAAAATTAGAATTAACTAGAGCTGAGAAGCACGTTCATAACTTCATGATGGATACACAACTTACTAAAAGAGTAAGTATTCCATCAGGATCAATTTATCACAGTTGTTGTTAATCTAATTAACAGGGGGCGGGATGTACAGCATTGTTAGTGACCGTTGCTTCAAGAAAATTAGAATTAACTAGAGCGGAGAAACACGTACATAACTTCATGATGGAAACTCAGCTTACTAAAAAGGTAAGGTTCTGTTATGAAGTGGCAGGTCTTCCCAAGGTAAGATAAATGTCTATCAAACGTTGAATTACTAGGAAAATAACACACTAACTCGGCTTCCTTACATGTTAGCCATTGCACCGATATTCAAAAAAACTTATACCTTGAGTTCTTTGACTGGAAGATCCTATAAAATACTGCGTTGTATATCCTTAGCCATAGACGGAAGTACGATTAGCTAAATTTGACTGGTAGTTATATGACGCCTATACACAATAGGCGAATTGTGTGATCCTCTTGAAAACAATATTTTCTTATCTTAGAATTGCAGGATAATTATAAATAAATTGAATGGTATTTATTTTTTTATTTAATTCGAAAATGTTTATTTAATAGAGACTGTCGAATTATAAACTAAAGTACGTATTATACGGCAGACTAAACGCACGTACCTACTACAAGTCAACGCGCGAATAACTGCCAGTCGAGTAGTCTCCGACCGACCAAATCGGTTTGCGGGTAACCGTATCACAGTGCAAATTATATTTTTTACACTTTTTTTGCTTGCGGTCAACCGAATGATTGTAGCTGCAAAGTATGTAACCGCATAATACTTACGATTACTTAGTGTATTATTATTATGAGTATCAAATAGTTAAAAATATTACTTTCTGAAAAATGTATCAAAGACATTTGAACATATTTATCGCTTGTTTGTTTGATGCTGTGGGTTTGATGTAACAACTTATCAAAGTTCTTAAAATGTATGTGCTGTTACAATATTAGCTTAGGTACTGACCTTTTTGGCGTTTCGTAATAATCTATACAAAAAAAATATTAGCAAAAAATTTTTTATGTATACTAAAATGGAATAACGTCATTATAGAAATGTAATAGATGCCAATATAGAAAATCTTATCAGTCCGTCTGTATACATTTATAGTAAGTTAATTGTACTCAACAAATAAGATATCGCGAAATAATACCATGTAAAAAATTAAATTGATTATTATATCATTTTTCGTGACGGTTGTCAACAATCGAAAATCTTTTTTTGACGTGTAGTGGCTGATACATACCCCCCCCCCCTCCCCCGCACTACAGATAAAAGTGTTTAATTTCTACAGTAAAAAGTTTAACTTCTACAGTTAAAAGTGGAGCCTCCTCATTGCTAAAACTATGGACTTTAATTCAATAGGATTGTCCCAGATGAATTAGTGGGAAACTCGAACTCTGAATAAATACCTGTAGATCATATATAAATTTATCTAGATGCTAGAATATAACTTACGATAATTGACTCCTTATGCACTGAGCCAATCAGATGTTATGTCACACATCCCAGACTTAAAATTGCTGTACGGATATGGATGAAATTAAGCAAATGAAGTAATATCATTTAGTTTATAGGCGTCATGAATATTTTATGTCCTTAAACAATAAAAGCTAGAAGCATAATAACATATTAGGTTTCATCAGGTGTGAGCGAGCTTAGAAAGCCTGGTTAAAATCAGCCACAGACGAATTAAATATTGATAAACAATGTCTAAAATATGAACTTTTTGTTAAACATATTAGGAAATTACTTTATACAATTTAATATAAACGGCGTATGTAGAAACATGTAAATATTACAATAACTTTCCTTTGCTATACTAAAATGAAATGTTTTACGTGCCATATTAGTAAACCTTTATAATAACAAGTTTTCTGTTAAGCACTAACAAAAACTAATTAACTTACAAATGCTTACAAGAAGTGCTTTGATTTGTATATTTAGAAAATTGTATATACATATATACCTATGAATAAACTTACGACATTTCAGCTAAAAAATGCAGCTGCCAACGTATTAAGAGAAACGTGGCTTATATACAAACATACAAGACTTGTAAAAAGGGTACATCCTGGTCGCGTTCGAACACATCAAAGGAAGTTTTTGTTAGCGATTTACGCGTAAGTATTTTTAAAGATAAAAGGGAATGGTAATTCTTATATTTATAAATAAATTGTAAAATTACGTCATTATTAAATAATTTAACTACTTGAGCTTATTTGACTAAGGATGAAAGTAGTTTTAAAAAACTTGAAATGAGTGACCTTTCCACGTACCGCCACACTGTGAAACCAGCTACCTTCAGCGATGTTTCTCAAATACGACATTGGAATCTTCAAAAAACAAGCCTGTAAATATCTCAAAGCCCTACCATAGGTAGTAAAACCTACCTATGGAGTTGTAAATATCTATGGGTGGCATTGATTAATTTCCATCAGGCGACATGCTTGGTCGTTTGCACTCCTATCCCAGATAAAAGAGATTTATAATAGCACTTTAATTAACTAATAATTTATACACGATGGTTTCATTAGTACTATTTTTTGAAACTCATTGCCCTGTTACAGTAGTCATAGTTTAGGAAATGGCAAGCATGTCTATTATTCTGTAAATATTTATACTTTTTACCCTTGTGATATTTTAAGAGCATCTCACATACAAATACATTTAAACTAAGGATATGTTGAAATCATAACCATAATAGAATATTTCTAAACTTTATTATTTTCTAGATTAAGATACATATAACTATGGATACAAAACCAGTAGAATTAAAAGAAATATATTAAAACACTATACAATAAAAATTAGAGCCCATTTATGTTCTATCCGGTTGTTGTAAAATGTACTTCAGTATCTCTCGATTTTATCGGACTTCATTGTCAAGTAGTGGTGTATTGCTTGTTTTTTTTCTTATCTTTTCTTTAGTGGCACTTATTTATAACTATTATGCCAGTGTCAAGTAAAAAAACAATAATATCAAATCTTTTGAATTGTAACTAATCAGCTTGCCACGTTACGTCTTGATAAAATGGTGGCTATTTGACCAAAACCTTCTACGGCCTTTTTCAGTCAACTTAAAAAGTAACGATACACGTATTTATTTTATATCACTTCACTTATACACCTTAATCGAACTATATATATTTCGTATACGCCACAATAATTAAATAATGTAACTGATGTTAATATAAGATTATAGAAATGAAATAATAACAATGTCACTGGTGTAAGTTGGTTGGAACAGTCTCGTGTTACTTGTCAAACATTTTTAATCTTATAATTTTTTTTTAATTATTTATAGGCCGTAGATTCTTAGCTTTTAGCGTGCAAACTTAGTACGCAGGCGTTTAATACTATCAAACGTACGCAGGCATTATCAAATTGAAATAGGCTACCAGAGAAAACATCATAGTTGTTAAATGATACTCTTCAATGCATAACCAGTACTTTGGGTATTACCTTGCCGTAATACCCGAAGTATCCGTTTTTAAGTTAACGTACCTACTATCTGTTTTATTACAGATTACGCAAAGTGAAAATGGATCAAAGGAAGCTTATGGATAATGCAAATACCATAACAGATATGGCAAAGGTAAATTAATTACAGTTCTTCAACACAACTTGCTTACGCTACTATCATTTTGACACCCGATATTTTTAAAAATCTAAACAATTAAAATTATTTTCGTATTATGTCAGTATTTAATATTTACGTTTGTAAAATAATTTATTTGCTTGCAGTTTAAAAGTTTCGTATTTATTTTTTTATTTATAATTCCAGCATGTTTCTTTAGCTACATAATTAATTCCATCGTCATTGGCTACACGCATATAGACGTGCATGAAGTAGATAACGTTTAATGTAATTTAAATTCACAACTAAAAGAATTTAATTTAAATTCTTTTAGTTGTGATCTAAATTAGTTAACTTGAAATATGTAAATAATAGATATTTGCTTAAAATAGATAGACAAATAAACATCATTATACACGAGGTAAACTCTCTCTACATACACAAGAAATACTTTACACTCTACAGTAAGCTATAATTTGATTCAACAGTAAATAATGAGCTGCAAGCAATTGATTTTAGGACCCCTTTCTGTTACAGACGCAGAACACAGTTTATGAAATAGTATCAGACATGAGTACAAGACAGGATAGCATAGAAGAACGACTAACTAACTTAGAAGAAAAATTGACGACATTACAGGTAAAGAGCTTATAATTTTTAATGTTCATTAAGTCACATGTGCATGTAAAAACAATTTAAAAAATGTATATACATAAATATGTTACGCACAAAGTATTTTTTAAAGATTTATGTAGTTATATAATATATATTTTTCAATGGCTTCAAAGTATGTACTACTGAATCATTTATTAATAACTGAGGTTATATTTTTTATTTAATTTTTAATAAATGATTTACGGATGTACCAAATACTATTGTTTCGGCTTTCTACTTTTGAACACATAGATTTAAATAATTTGGAGAAACTTTCGGTTTACCTTAAAATAAATCTCCTTTTCTTAAAGAGCTCAAAAAATGCAAATTAAGAAAATTACTTTAAATAACTTTATGTTATTGTTAAAGAAATAATTGCTATATATATCAAATAATTTTTATTACAAAATATAATAAATTAATATTTTTTATAACATTCATAATGATATTAGACGGCGAAATCTGTCATAGCCATTGTATTTAAATTCATTGTGAGTACTAAATTTTATCGAAGTATGAATTCAGATTTTCTTCTTACTTTGTTATGTACTTTATTCTTACGATATGGTTGTGGATGTAGTTTTTTTTTGGTTTGTTACTATATCAATTTATATCTTAAATCAAAAATGTGGAAGCTATCATAAGTAGGTTGCCGTATAATTTTAACAAATGTAGATACAAAACTATTAGATCTTAAAACATTAACAATTCTAATCTATTTCCTTTTTATATAGAATTTTGACGCTAGTTACCAGAAAATGACGATTGATTATCGATATTGCATTTCAGGAACAGATGAACAACTTACCTGACGTAATGGCGAGGTGTTTGCAACAATGTTGGGAGAGAACTGAACAGAGACGAAATTTCTTGCACCCTGACACAGCTGCAGTTCCTACACCACCTTCTTCGACAATTACGCCGTATGCTAGGTATTCCATTTTTATTCAAACCTTTTCTTTACGAGCAGTGGACTGTAGATAAAAATACAATAAAAACTAGTCTATAATCCGCAATCTGCCCGCCTAACAGAGATTTCGGTAATATAAATACCTCAATTTCCAAAGAGACCAATGTCCATTTGTTGACTGATATAGTTGTATGGATTATGGTGTGGGTCTAGATATCAATCAAGTCCATTGCTGCAGCTGTCTATCTGTAATATAATCTAATTAGAAAAAAAATTCATTGATAATAATAAAAGTTAAGTTAATATAATAAAATGTAAGTCTGTTTTTGGCTCCATAATTAATATATAATAAGTATTAATTATTTATATACGTTTCAGCAATAAGATTCAAGATCAAGATTTAAGCTGTGGATTCTGTTTAAATAAATAAATTCAAAATATTTTAAACTAAGGAATACTCTTATGCATTTTTCAAAATAAAAAAAAAATAATGAAAAATATTGTCCAATCACAGAACATTAGCATCAGCACACCCTTGGCCGCCGAGTCCAATCATTCACATAGCGACGCGTACACACTCCGCGCCCGAGAGCACTGCAGCCCACTCTCCGACGCCAGCCCAGCCCACGCCATCGAGCCCGGCCCCACAGACACCGCGACCTCAACTACCCAGCTGAGTACCGCCCTCCAATTCCGAACTCCTGTGTTGAACTCGACGAAACACGGCGCCCATCCTCTGACCCTCCCTTTATTATGACTATTACCTAATATGGTTATCGGGAAAATTATTTTAACTATATATATATATATATATATATATATATATATATATATATATATATATATATATATATATATATATATATATATATATATATATATATATATATATATATATATATATATATATATATATATATATTAATTTATATGTATACCTTGTTCGAATTTTCAATCCTTAATAAAATCCTTTTTTATTTATCCACTCAAGTTCATATACTTATTTTTATACTTATTTTTAAACTTATAGACAGACAGACACTTTATGTTAATATGGTTTTTCAAATATTTATTGATTGAGAAAAAAATGCGCATTTATAAAATATTTGACAGGACCTAAAAGTAGGAATTGACTTTAAAAAATGTTTTATATGACTTGTATAATAAGAAAGTTACTGAAATCGCCAAATAAATTTCCCGATTTACCAAAGGAAAGTGCCACGGTATGAGACAAGGTCAGCCGTAGTTTTCCCCGCTGTTCCCCAAAAGTTTCGGAAGTGCCAGACTGTTCTTTAGTGGTATTCTTTAAGTAGTGGATCAAGTTAAGTGAGCAAGACATGCTGTTGTGATTATACAAAATGCTTTATTAATGAGCGCTTTAGTCATTATATTATAATATTTTGTTTTCTGATCATAATCATTGTTCTCATTTTAACTTATATACTCGAGGAACCAACTTACAGCATTTTATAAAACGAGTGATTTTTACTAATGTTTATTGTAAATATGAGAGGCAGTTAGAAATATATCGCACTAACAAATCTTATATGTTTCGATAAATTATTTATTTAAATCATGACAAAATACACGTAGATGGATTCAATAAATAGACTAGAACTTTATAAAGTGTTAAAAACCATAAAACAGAAAAGTTTATTGTAGATAAATATACACTGTAATTGAACTCTTTTGCATGTATCGATTGTTATCTAGCACATAGTGAAGTCACGACAACTATAAACGTTTAAAGGCGCAGTCCACACAGGGAACGAAGTGAAACGAAGACAATCTACCTACCGAATAATCTACCGAATTGCACAACCGCACAACTCGCCATAAAGGAAAATTTCTGGATCTGGATGAGTGGCGATCTACTACGGTGCGTTTCTCTCGTAAGTTCTTTCCACGCACCACCAGTTTGTGAAACCAGCTACCCTCGGTGGTCTTTTTGAACCGATACGACATTGGAACCTTCAAAAAACAAGGCTATACATACCTAAAAGGCCGGCAACGCGTCCGCGACTCCTGCGGTATGGCGGTTGTCTATGGGCGGCGTTGATTGCTTTCCATCAGGCGGCACGCTTGCTCGTTTGCCCTCCTATCTCATAAAAAAAACCTAGTGTAACTATTTGGCCATAGTTTTTTGAACTTTGATTAATTTACTTTAATTCATTTTTCTCAAATAGTTTGGTGACATGAGCGATGCTTAACAAATTTAGTTTCGTATCGTTTTATTCCCAGTGTGACTTGCGCCTAAGACTACAACTACATATATAAGTTTAGAGCTGAAATTACATCCACACATGTATCTTACTAAATCTTGAAATTATTAGGGTTCTTTGATGCTGTATACAATTTTTAGGTTATAGGTACAATTTATTGTTACTACCTGCCTATTGACATGTAGATTGTAAACAATTTTTATAAAATTAGAGTAAGGAAGGCTTCATATAAGACATTAAGATTGATGGCTGTCTAAATAGTGCCTAATACACTACGAATATTTGGATTATTCAGTTTTATTATCTTAAACTTATAAATATGTAATTAGGAAATGTAATATATGGAATTTTAAAGCGTAGCGTTTAATTAAATCTGAATTTTGTAACAATGGCATGAGAACGTGTTATGGGATCAATTAATTTCTTCGCATTTGTTTTCGTAGTATATTAAAATAATGTTATAAAACAATAAACTATCACGTTAGACTACATAGGTTGATAGACACAATAAATATATTCACAATTTCCGCTTCGAATTAAACTTTGTACAATTAATTGCCAAATATTTTAACATCATCTTGAAATAATCATACGATCTTAAAATTCTACAATCAGTTCATTTCAGCTAACATTTTGTAAGTCTGTACCTGTCAGCCTGGATATAATGGTATAAATAAATAGCTCATCGTGCAAATAATCAACAATATTTGAAAGGTAAAACACGAACAAAATATATAGGGCTTTCTCAACAAGAAAAAATAAAATTTATTTTGCAATACTTTCAATTGTTATAATGTATAATAATAGCTAATGCAGCGTTTAATATCTCTTCCAGAGACTGGATTTTTAAAGTAGACAAACTAATATATGATGATTCTTATGTTAGTTGCGGTGTATTTTATTATATTAAACTTTTTATATTAAATTTAATTTATATTTAGTTTTTTATAGCATTAATAACTTGTAAAAAAAGGTGTGTAACACTTGTAAAAAAATATATATGTTCTTCGTTCTATTATATAATCTATTATATTCTATTTCTATTATATTTTTATTTCAATATTTTTTTAACTTATCTAGCCAAAGCTAGAAAATGGTCCACATCACTTTTTCAATGGAAGAACTCACGCGTACAGATCGTAAAAATGATTAGGAGAATGATTTGAAGAAAGGAGCATTAATTTTTTCTTATTCGTCTCGTGCGCACATACAAATTATAATGACACTAACAAGGTCCGGTTAATAATTGGTCGGTCAGTAAGAAACACCAATTAGGATAACGTAGAAATACGATTACAATTTTTTATTGTATAATAGTACACTAAGTTTGTGAATTAATTTATTATATTATAAATATAGGAAACTAACTACTTAAGGAATTCATTCGTTTTCTTCCGTGGAATCAATTTATTAACTATAGAATTTTACAGTAATGTTCAAATTGTGAATATTATGATAACATCAAATTTTTATATATTTGTCATGAATAATATAAAAATAAATAATTATGATGTTTTTTATTTATTTGTTAGGTTACAAACTGGTTTTAAAAATGATATGTGAAAATTAATTTTGTACTGCTGCGTAGATGAATCTACCAATTAATTATCTCATGCTTATTTTGGATAAACAAATACTCACAACCTACTTAAGCCGCTATAATTGAATATATATATATATATATATATATATATATATATATATATATATATATATATATATATATATATATATATATATTTTTATATATATATATATATATATATATATATATATATATATATATATATATATATATATATATATATATATATATATATATATATATATATATATATATATATATATATATATATATATATATATATATATATATATATATATATTATATGCCGTTTTAAAATTCAACGGTGTTTGGCAAATTGTGGCAAAATCATTAAGTAGCACGCAATTCAAGTTGGTACATCTAATTTTGCAACTGTAATTGTGTACATTACATTTTGACAAAGGATAGCAAGATGAGTAAATGTATGATTGTATCAACCCTAAAGAGCATACGTTATGTTGTTATTAAACTTTTCTTGTAGCGGGCTGACAGATAATTTACAGTTTTGATAATTTATTGACGTTATAAATTAAAAATATATAGTTAGACCTGTTGATAGCTTGAAGATATTTTATAAAATTTAATTTGCTTTTTTTGGTCATTTAAATGTATGAAAACTATATGTATGTTAAATTAAATCATAATTCTTAGAAGCCGCTTTATCAAAAAAAAGAAATAGAAGTCTGTGAATTGAACTAGAAACTAGTAAAAGAAATCTAGTATTCATATGTTTTCAGATTGTTATGTTATTAAGATTTCAAACGTTCATCAGCAATTAATATATTAAAAATAAACATTAAAAATATATGTAATACGACCAAAGATGACTGATGCTAAATACTGACAAACCTATTTCACAGATAATTATATCATAAAGTATTGAATAAACAATCGTTGAAGCATACAAAAATTTAATATTGTTGTAATTTAAATTTTCAAAGTATAATCTGTGCAATTGTTTTTTCATGAATTTATTGTCATTTATTTATTATCTTTAAGGAATATATATTATACCATTTTCAGCTATTAATTATTTATTTAATTTTAGATAAAATGTAAGTATTTCTTTATAATAAGAATTGACCAAATGTTATATAAGATTTATAAATAAATTTTAAGTAAAAATAATGTACATATGTACTTAGATTAGTAGTAGTAAGGCGATGTAAAAATACGATTGTAAATAATTAAAGTTGATTTCAATTAGATTTAGATATAGTAAGACTATTGTTCCGCAAAATTATTTTTAAAAAATGTTCATATGTAAAATAGAATTAAGGTGCGATAGAAATATTGTATGCGGTGCGTAATTAGGAGAAATTAAACTTTTGTGATTATTGTTAATGAAATGAAAGTGTAACTTCGATTATATGAGCTGTAGTATTTTTTAAATCGATTTTTATTCTACCCCACTATTGGCTACCTCCGCTTGACCGCTTACAACATGGGGTACTTCGAATCGTAAATGACCAAGATTTCTGATCAAGAGATTGATCTACATCTTTTGAAGTTGCAGAGGGATGTTTTTATATACAAATTCCACAAAGAAGAGTTTCATCCCACCGAGTAGTGGACCAGTACGGTACATGTTTTCAAAAAATATTTTCATGCTCTTCTACCATTCTGTTACCTTCATTGGCATTCCTAAACTAATATGATATTAGAAACCTTTAAAAAAACAAGTCTAAAAGAGATGAAATTTTAACAAAAATCAATTTTACTAAAAGGGTAAAAGCTTAATCATTAACAAACTGATGTTTCATAAAACAGAATTTCTTCAGAAAGAATTTAAAATAAATAACAAAAGGAAATTTGAATTTAATTCAAATCTTGACTGGTAGAGAATACATCCTTTATAAGCAATATTAAGCAGATGGAGGCAATACTTCACACCCGCCCACCGTCTCCAGCTGTACAAAGCACACAATGTGGCTGTTGTATGTGGCCACATATGGAGTAATGCACTAATCTCTGGACTGGAGCTCTCAAGTACCAGCTCCTTCCATTTGACTGCATTCTACGGAGAGCGTCCCGAATCGTCGGTGAGATCCCGGTAGGCTACATCTTTTATCTTTACGCATAGATGTATCATCTCTCTGCGTACTATTTATTGGAATGTGCGACTATATTATTGGAATTCTTCCAAGGAGTTGTTTAATCTCCTCTCAGTCGCACAGTTCCACCATCGCACTACGTACCACAAAAATAGGTTCCCATCATCTGGATGACTGGCCGTCAACCATCATGTGATTTAGTCTGCACGAACTGTAGAAATGTGGAACAATTTACTGTTTTCTACCACGAACTGTGGAAATGTGAAACAGTTTACTATCTACGGTATTCCCACGTGATTATGACATGAGGGTATTTAAGAAAAGAGCGAATGTGTTCCTTAATGGCCGGCAACACATTTGCAACGCCTGCGGCGTTGTGGATATGTATGGGCGGCGGTGATCGCTTACCATCAGGTGATCCGCATGCTCGTTTGCCTGCTCTACTATAATAAAAAAAGCTGAACTTAAACTGCACACTAAGAAATTAATAAATAAATAAATATTTTTTCAATTTTTTTTAAGTTATAGTTTCCAAGCGAACTTTTTATCAAAGTTATGAATATCATTACAATGCACTATTTCTATAGATAAAACCCGGTACAAATATTGATATTGACCAAAATTCTTTCCTTGTGGGTATAGAACTTACAACCACTGGCTTCGAAAGCGAACCATCCGCTATTGCGCTATATTGGACGTCATCTTATTAATTGGAGAGTAAACACTAAAAGAATAATGGCGTACAGAAGCGTATAATACAAATACTGTGATAATACAAAAACTAAGTTACCCGGATGATGTTTCAAGTTATTTTAGTAGGTCAAACAAAGTTGGCGTTGTTACTTTTATATTTTCCTCTATTTGCAATATTTCGAGATATTACATAAGTGATATTTTCTTTTCAGCTCATATTTATCCCACTACTGATTTTAATCATTTTATTATAAGTTAGGATCGCTGGTCCTAAATAATGGTGGTAATATAAAATAAAAGTATATCATTGTCAAAGTTTGAGAATCTCTTAAATATACCGAGTAAATAATTTGGAAATACAATTATTAATGCTATGTAGCGTCTTTTCATGAAATTTAATGAAATAAAATTAGCTAGGGAGCAATATGGTTACGAAATAGTTTATAGTGGAATATTTCTCTTGATATAAGTCACTATCAAAGGAAATAATCGCAACCACAAATAACGTAACTGAATGAAAATTGAGCAGGGAAACACTTTAACAATATGTACTCGTAGTTTAATCAAATTATATTAATGTGTTAACAAAAGTGTATGGTCTATTTGTGTTGCCTTAATCACTTGATAAAAGATTGAATCTCGCAGGTTATTTTTATAAATATAATAGGAAGGCAAACGATCAAGCGTGTCGCTTGATGGAAATCAATCAATGCCGCCCATAGATATCTGCAACACCATAGGCTTTGCAAAAATGAAAAGGCTTTTGAGATATATGTTGCCATATTCTTGCATGTCGCATCGATTTGAAAATACCACTGAAGGTAGACGATTGCAAAGGGCGGTGATTTATAGTGATATGTTTCGGAAAAAACGTTTCGCACTGAATCGCTACGCATCCAGGTAGGGATGAAATTTTCGAACATTTTAATTTGTAAAAGACAGATTCCGTAGAACAATTTTTTTCTGGCATAGGAAGGCAAACCAGCAGGCGTGTCACCTGATGGAAAGCAACCAACGCCGGCCATAGACATCCGCAATGCCATAGGCAGTGCGGAAGCGTTGCCGACCTTAAAGGCAACTGAAATTATGGGAGTAAGTGGGAGAGGGAATCGGAGTGGGAGTGGGAAGGGAAGGGTGTTGGACCTCCGAAACTCAGACCGCTTACCGTACGAAACGCGGTAGACAAGCTACCACTCAGACGCCGGTTTTCTGCGGGAGTGTGTTACTTCCCCGGGCGAGTAGGCCCATTCATGCTACAGACAAATAATATGCCATTCTTGACAAAGTATTCGTCTGCCGCGTGGCTCTACCACTATTAAAAACGTCCACTACTAACATTATCACCTCGTACAGAAAGAAATAAAATACTGAAAAACTATAACAGAAAGTAAAGGAAAAAACTCATAGAACAATGCTACAATTAAAGAGCTTTATTTCTACAAGTTGACAGCGAGTCTTAGCAAAGTTGACTCTCCTAAATAATGACTTTCTGTAAAGTGTTCGAACAAATTTTACTTTCGTTTTACTAAATGTAAATCTAATACTCACAGCCCACAGATTGAATTGCTTCATAAATACTTTTTTTTTTTTTTGGAAAAGACAAGCAAACGAGCAAGTGCCGAGTAAACCATCAGTACCGCCTATAGGCATTTGCAATACTAAGGTCACTGCAGATGCAATGCCTTCTTTAGGGTAAAGATGTAAACAATGAGAAAGAAGACGGATTTGATAGGAGGAAGAAGTAAATATACGAAAAGAAGAGGGTAAAAGAATTGGACCTCTTGATTAAGTAAGAGTAAAAGAAATGAAAGAGTAAGGGTAAAAGAATTGGACCTCTTGATTCCCACACACATCGTAAGAAATGCGGTAACATAATAAAGTGCTACCCATTAATTCCAATATTCTGTGGGTGTGTGGTTCTTTTCTTGTCAAGTCGACCCAACCGTGCCTCCGTGAATCTAAAACGAACAATAGTAGTAGATTTAACGATATCGAATTCCTTACCTTATAAAACGTTTTTCCATTAAAAGATAAGTGTATTAAGCTTCTTGTAATCCTTGATAAAATACGTCTCATTTATGGAATTTCGGCATGAAAGAACTTAAGAGGCTCTTTCGTTCTTTATACAACTCTAGAGAGGTACAATGAAGATACGTAGTTCAATTGTTTAAAATTATAGATTGCCATGTAGTGTATTTATAGTTTACCTTATGAAATATTTTTTTCTTACATTCATACTTTATAAAGAAATGATTAACGGAACTGCAATCTATATTTATTGCAATTCAGTTTACCATTAGACGACTTAACTACACTTTTTAACGAACGTAAAAATTATTAATTTTGTAATTCTGAAAACTGTGACTCATAAGTAGGATTGTCTCATTCAACATTTTCGTGATGTCGGGATAATTAATTAGTTTTGTTGTACTGTATTGTACCAAGCAGAATATTTCTATAAATTTATGCACAAAAATGTAGTTGTAGTGTAATGTTTTACATAAAATAAATGTTTATATAAAAATAAATTTATAATTATTACAATTTTTATTCTTATATTTTTCTTAAAATAACAATATTATTGACATAAAAACCAAAACTATTACTATTATTTTTCGTGACCATATGTTTGAGCCATTTAAGGAACACTATAACAGGAATGGAAGATTTTATCTTTATCAATAGCTTGATGCAGTCCACTTTAGTCATAGACCTCGCCTGAGACACGCTACGAAGCCCAATCAATCGGCCTCACGCATTCAGGTTCACCCAGCCCCCGGGAAAGATGCCTGACATTATGTTTGCCCACATTATGTTGCACAGGGTCTCCATTTCAGTACTTGTCTAATTCAATCTTTTACTCATTCAAGCTGCCTGTTTTATTTTAACTTTTATGACAAACGAACTTTTAATTGTTTTTATTATGTTAAACGAAACAAGGAAATCCACTTTGTGCTATTTGAATCCACTTTTCCAATTGAAATAACTTCTTGAAACAAAGCCATTCTTTTATTTACGGTGTTAACTTCTGGGATAAATAGATTGTCTAGTGTTATAATTTTATTATTTATGCTATTGAATTTATATTTGAATCAAGGATATGAAAAAGGCCGATGGGAGTCTACAAAGTGTGACATCGAATGATAAGTGAGAGACTATTCTTAAACTTTGAGACACGACATGCATAAATTTAAAGTACTAGAACTCAAAATACCACGTATGCAAAGGCTTCAAAATCATGAAATGTAGTGAGGTAATTTAAGGATGGTCCCTAATTTAAAAATGGTAGTACAAGTTTGACCGTCGGCAGATGAACTAACTTACAAAGAAACTAACTTTTTGGTTACTAGAAACTAAGAAACTAACAAAATGGATCTTGGCCTCCGAACAGATTTTACGCCTTACAGGAAGTTGTCTAGTTGGGCGACTCACATACGCTCTCTTGACTGCGCGATCCTACCCCGGAAGCTCAACGTGGCCCAGCCAACGAAGTCGATGAGCCATACAAAAAATAAATGAATTATTATAAAATAAATGAATATAATATTAAATTTAATTATAGAAAGATTAATATTGACATTAATTACTTTTAAATATAAATATCGATAAGTAGGCTTTTAATAAGATAAAATTTAAGTTAGGAAATGTATGTCATATTTATTTAATATTAAAACGAATTAACATTTAGTTCAATTAATAATCATTGCGACAAGATTTATTCTGTGAACTGTATGCGAATCGTTTACAAAGGTCATATCGAAATACAGATAAACCCACATCCAAAACAAATATTTATTAATCCCACCCTTTTGAATATTGAACATGTTTATGCTTATAGTATAAGAACGAAATGGATAGGGTGCAATAGAACGTGAAAATATCACCGATAAGACATTATTATTCGGCTTCCATTCCCCCGCCTGTCTGGCGTGGTGAATATGCTTTAATTATATAATATTATAAGCCTTTATTCAGATAAATACATAATATAAGAAAATAATGTTATACATCTTTTTTAATTATTAACAATTATAATCAGTAATTACATATTCGTATACTAAAATTGCTAAACAATATTTATGATTATAATTATAGTAATTTTTTAAATTTTTTTCATCTACAGCCTATGGAAATTAGCCGCTGGATTTAGACCTCCGAAAGTCTTTTTTCTGACAAATACTAAAGAGTTCGGAGCGTTTTCGATTTTTGCAATATTTTTAGATAGTGTGTGAAAAGCCGCCGCACAAAGAATAATTTTCTTATAATTATAACAATGATGAAAACTGTCATAGATTTAAAAATACATAATTTTTATTATAAATTATGTTATGTATATTTATATTTTATATCCATTTTTCCCATCCACTAGCAACAAATAATGAAGTCTCCACGAACACATTTACAACGAAACTTCGAGTGAAACTTTCTTCCATTTTTTGAGAATTTTGCTACTATCGAGAATATTATTATAAAGTGTGAAATGAGTCGTGATTTTATATCGAAAGTCAGGCTAGGGGTTAAAATAAGTAAAATATTTCTTTTTATGAGGTAGGAAGGGAAACGAGTGAGAGTGTTACCTGATGGAAAGCAATCAACGCTACCCATAAAACTATAACATCACAAGCATTGCGCCATTATCTTCACACATAATTGATGTTCAACTGGAAAGAGTAATATTTCAGGAAATCTAGGTAATTACCTAGATTTCCTGATCACTCTGAATTTACAAGTAAAGAGAATTCAATTTTGTTCGTAGATTTTATCAATTCTATTCTATGTATTTGTGAAAATCATATCTCATGTAATTTTGAATCGTTCATGTATGTATTTATAAAATTACTTTTAATAATATTACTTTTGGGATTTGTGACACATTTAGTTCATGACTAAAAAACACAGTTTGCCACAATTGCAAAGACCAACAGCTGAAAGTGCCACCTGAAGCAGTTAAAATGATCATGCAATTTGCTACGATAGTAAACCATACACGATCTGGAAGATCAGACTTTGCTTGTCTATAATTTTCGTTTCCGAATGCGCAAAGCCGCTTAATCAACAACCGTTCAGACGACATGTTCCTACATAATTTCATCCAATCAAAAGCAATTATATAAAAACAGATGTTACCTAGTCAATCGTAATTATTTTTGACCTTTTACTAGTTTCTAATTATTCATTCCTGTTCTCTAGTGTTTTATAGTAAATTGAAATACGCAAATTTAAATTCATCTTTAATATAAGACACAGATTTGATAACAATAGGTGTCCGGTGCAAAGTTAGGTTTTCAACCTTAACTATAATTTTCAAACAAGGAAAATGGGAGATATTACCTATATATATAAATATGATCGAATATTCATTGTTTGAAAGCAGTAGTTAAGGTTGATAACCGAATTATGCCACCGTTCACCTATAGTTTTTGTTTGTTGAGTTGGCAGACACTGTTTACAAAAATTGCCAATAGATGGCGTTGCCAGTACATTGTGATGCAAAATGCATGTATTCATTTTATTTTATTTATAGTTTTGGTCCTTAATAAAACATATTTATATATTTTCGTGTATTTTTTTGTATCTCGTTTTATACTTCGTATAGCAATTGATTAGGTAGTTAGACAAACACTTAAAGATTTATTGTGTAACTATACTGTGTTAAATATTAAGTTCGCTTTATAGATCACATAAATGTCTTAGTGATGGGCTTGGTACATCAGGGTTTCTAAAAGAATGGTCCCATCATGATTGATTGTGGATTAACGGGACACTGACAAAATACCTCTAGGCTGTACATATATTTATCCCGACGAGGGAATTGAACCCACGACCATAGACACTGAATGCGTTAACTTTGTCATTGAGCCATTTAGGTCGTTTAAGTTAAATATTATTTAAATACTGTTTTACATCTAAGCCAGGAATATTGAAGTAAATTATGCATAATTAGGTTAGTTTGGAATCTTATACTTTGCAATATAACAACAAACAAGTTTTAACAATCTTGAGTGTGTAGGTATCTCAAACATATGAGTGAACTTTTGAAAGCTACACAATATTTGAAGATGATGGAATTTCGTTAATATATTTTAAAAATATAATAATTTAATATTATTTTCATTGAATTAGTATTTAGTATTATTTTTTAATTTCTACAGGTGATGTATGTATGTATGACAGCTGGACATGGACCTCCCCATTTCTGGGGAGTTACATTCTACGTTAAAATCACCACGCGTACCCACGGCGAAATAATGGGGTATCTAGACTTAGAAATATACCGGTAGGCCTTACATATAAGATATTTATCGTTATGCAAGAAGAAAATTATCCGCTCTCCAACGTGGCCAGTCCATTGCTACTTCTTAATCTAATTCTAATTATTGCGTATTTTTCATTGCACAGCAGACTAACAAGCATCACTTGGATATAAATAGTCAACGTCGCCCATAGAAATTCGCAACGCCAGAGGCGTCTCGGATGCGTTGCCAGCCTTTTGTGAACACGCTCTTCTCTTAAATGTCCTTACGTCGTGTTTATTGTGTCATGGTATAAGACAGTATATTTGAATATACCTCCAAACGCATTGAAAAGAAAATATTTTCCATTGAAGAAAGGAGGATTCGAGCAAGACTATATGGGCTGACAACGGTTATCAAAACAGGACGGATAGCTATTGTCGGTATACTTTTAATTCCTTTGTGATTTCAGTGTCTTACAAAGTGAAAACATCTATCTCGTTAACAAAGAAACCTTTAATGACTGAAAACTCTGATTGTCCCTGAATATGTTATCTAATCGTTGCTCAGATTTGCACCAAAAATTAAAAGATATACAAAGGATTTACAGAAAAATATTTTAGTTGTACTTAAGATATGGTTAGTTAATTTATAATATTTAGTTATAAATAATGTGGAAGGAATTCATTCTAAGTGGCGAAGTAACCGCTTTCAGACTCAATGGTGGTGGATTCGATTACTGAATCTCATCAGTATATAGATGTTTATTCAAAGCCCTGAAGTCCCTTTAATATGCATTGAGCAAGCATAGGTAATATGCGTTGGACAAAGACGAACGATTGGCTCAGTGGCGGGGTCCCCGCATCGGAATAAATATATGTATGGATTATAAATATTTATTCTGAGTCTGATAACCCCGCCAATCCGCATTGGACAAACGTAGTGTGTTTAACGTCCGTTCCTCCAGAATTGGAGAGGCCCGTGTCCAACTGTCATACATAGTGTCATACATCCCGGCTCAGCAGTGGGACATATAAGGGCTGCTAAAAATAAAACGTTTTTTCCCAGAAGGAAAACCTCGTTCTCAATATTGTATGAAATAGGTGCTGTAAAAATAATAAATAAATATTAAAAGAAAAACAATCATATTTTATTACACTTATAATATATACATATGTACAAGAAATTCATATTTAATGTAAATTATAGAAGACTTATATTTTGTCCATTCGAGTATTTTGAGGAAGACCTTAGAGACCGAATGGTTGTTAGTCTCACGGATGACGTTTGATCGCCGCGTCGAAGATATGAAGCGTGCTGTCCTCCAGACTCCCTGCGAATTTTCAAATTAATTTAAGAAACAATGATACTTTACTTTTGTATTCTTGTTCTACTTACGTTTCTAAGAACATTTCTGCAAAATGTCTGCTTTCTAGCTCTCAAGTTTATATTTATAATTATAAATATAAACTAGATAGTAAAATCAACAAGCGATTCAACATATTTTAAAATACTTTTGATAAAATTCTTGTTAACCTTTTAATCTTTTAAACTTTTTAATATTTTAGGAAAATTAGAAGATGTACTTATTCATCATCATCAGCCTGCGGCATTTTACTGCTAGACATAAACGTCCTTCAAGACGTGTCACCTAGCCCAATCTTCTGCTACATATTTGTAACATACATCCCATTTCCACCAGCCACCCTTCGCAAATTGCTCCACTTAAAGGAGCATCAAAGAGCAAATGCATTGCACACTGTGTTTCCTAAGAGGGACATTTTAGCACTCATCTACTTCTACTTTGTACTAATAGCTGAATTAAAATATACAATTACAATACTTAAAGTTTAAAGCATAATTTTTGTCCAATTTACAAAAGTCCTATGTGGACTTAATTAAGCGCTGGTGTAGCATTTTTAGTTGTAGTGCATAGGATTAAATTACTAACAAAGTTTTTAAGGTAACTGTTACTAACAAGTTGGTTGTATAATAATTTAAAAAAAACTTATATATTTATCGAATGATGTCACCTATTTAAATCAATCTAAAAAATGAATATTTTTTTTTTATTAAATGTCTATATAAAATGTGTTAATTCCTACTTTGATAAACTTGATACAAAATCGATTTTTAATCAATACAACCTATTAAGATTGAAATGTAAAGACTCAGTCACAATAACACTTATGAGGGTATTAAGGGTCCGATTGTGAAGTCGGCCTTCAAATTTAAATTCCTTTTACAGTAAGTTTAGTCCTCCAAATCTAGTTGTTGGCGTCATTTATCGGAGGGTTTTAAACTGATTAAAGGTGAAAAAGGGCATCAAATAAATATAGGATTTTTTTTATTTAATCTATGACAATTTACAGGTGATTTATTAATTAATTTTATTTACCTAATTTTCATATTCCTCATTATCTTAGCCCCTTTAAAAAAAAATTACGTTAAAGTTACAAGAATTTGTTTCCCTGAAAATATGAAATATTATTATTTATATTAAACTCAATCAAAATTAAGATCAATACAGAACCACACATTATTTAAGTTCATGACTATATGTATTAAATTACATAATATAGTAAACATAAATGAGAATATTTTATACATTATCTACTACATATATACAATATATTTGCTTATGGCTATTATCTTTGTTTATTAATATTTTTTTTCTTTCTTCTCTATCATTATAATGATAATGTATCACCAACTTACATCAAATTATCTTTTTAACATTATGTTATCGCTATTAACGATAAGACCGAAATTTGTATCTAAATATACAAATGTCGACCGACATTTGTATATAAATATGTTTAGTGTACAATAAAGAATATATCTATCTATCTATTTATCTAGCTATTATTATTAATACAGGCGTTACAGTCCACTGTTGGACTCCCTCAAGGTTAACACACTGGACTTGGCGGTCGAATGTATTAATAAAGTATTAAAAATATTTATACACCTATAAAAAAGATAAAGACAATAAAAGATAAGTAATAAATAATGGCAGACTAATGATACTGACGGCGGTTATAAATTCTAACAAAACCGTTTAAAACTACACAAAAAATTCATACGCTTAATGTTATATTGAGCGCTATTTGACTCAATGGTTAATATAACTTGCTTCTGAGATAAATGTAAATATTTGGGTCAATATTAAAAAAATATTTAACTATCAATTACTTTTATTACTTCTTGATTTCTATATGATATATTTCTATTGATATGGTTTTTTTTCTAATTTGACACGATCGACATGGCACGATGGCAAAATTTACTTTCTGTACCAGGACTCGTAGGTTTGAATATCACGTCAGATTGAATATTTGTATGGCTTAATAATGTTTATTCTGAAGCTGAACATTTGTTTATATTAGCACCTACGATACAGAGAATAATAGTACAGGGATATAAGTGAATTTAAAAAAAGAATGCGTAAAATAATTATTTTTATTAATTTTATTTAATCAAATGGATTTTTTTATATTTTGTGGAGAAATCTGTCCTATGACACCACGTAAGGAGCTAAAATGGCTTTTTTCATATTGTTGTACTAACTCTCCGTCAAGCGAAGGTTGGTCTCACAACTTAATATTTAGCTAGGTGAAATATAATACTTTGGCAGCACTTACTTAGTTACCGTGTTATTTTGAGTTTTGTGTGACTATCGCCGAATAAAATTTGTTTATGCTTTACTTATCTGAAATATTATATAAATCCGACAAATAAAGCAATTGATTCAATATATGTATATTTTTAGAAAAACATACCTATTTCCTTGTCTAGAACACTTATTCTTCGGCCATAAATGAAAAGCTCCATAAATCACTGGGTTGACGAGGCTATTGGACATACCGAAGAAAAATATTCCAGAGAGAAGGTCTTCTCTAAGCTGTAAGAAGAATAAATAAGTTTATTTGTTTTATTATATTATATATGCATTAATTTACAATTGTCGTCAATGGTTTAATCTAGATGTTGCGCCAAGCTGCCTTGGAAAAACATGGTAGGACAGGGATGAGCAACATGCGGCCCGCGGGCCGCTAGCGGCCCGTTAAACATGTTTATGCGGCCCGCCAAGCATTCCTCAAATGGAATTTATTGTATCGACTTTTTCCCATCAATATATTGTTAAAAAAATAATTATAATAAATGTTAGTACATACTAAACCGAAACAAATTATTAATAAGTGTTGCTCACCCCTGTGTCCATAGTGTCAATTTCGCCAGAAATCGATTGATCTAAACGATCGCCCATACATGTTTCACTATTAAGTCTCCCGCCTTACAGTGGGCCATGTATTTGCTGTAAAATATAGTTAGAAAAAACTTTTAACTTACCTTTTTATCGGGGTCTAGAAAGGTGAAAATAATCATCATGACGTAATAAGGAGTCCACCAAATTACAAAAGCTGTAACAATGACAACAGACATCCTCAATGACTTCATCTTTGCCCTATCGATGAGTCTCCTTCGATTTAAATCTGGTGACATGTATTTTCCTTGTCCAGCTACTTCTGGCTGCAAAATCCTTTGGCTCTCTGTGAAACATAAAATATTTAAAGGATTTATAACATATTTAAAGGATTTGTAGTTTTGTTTTTTTTTATTTGTTTTTAGAAGCCTATATATGTCCCACCGCTGAGCACGGGCCTCTCCATTTCTGGAGAAACGGACGTTAACCCACCACGTTTGTCCAATGCAGATTGGCGGGGTTATTAGACTCGAAATAAATATTTGTAATTCACACATATATTTATTCCGAATATTTGGTTTATATATCACAAAATAACTCTATTACTACGAAGGTGATTAAAATACTTGTTGTTCAGATATATGTCAAGGCTAGGCTTATTTAACAGTCGACATCAATTAAAACTTTTTGGAGCAACCTGTACATTTTTGTACCCCAGGGTATGTGTGATATATTATTTTATTTTTATGTGTTGAAATTCTGTAAATGTCTTTGGATTATTTCTTTTGCTTTTATTAAATTATTTTTAAGTAGTATTCGTGACTTCGTCAAACTTCTTTCTTTTTATTCAAGAAACTTCTTCAGAACTTCGTCAAGTCTTCTCATCATCCATACCACAAAGCCTGAAAACAAGTCTTCAACCAGTGAATCCTGCCTGTACTCTCTTACGGTGACGAAACGTGGTCACTGATGGTCCGTCACCTTCACACGCTCAAAATTGCTTAGAGGGCTATGGAGTGGGCTATGCTCGGAGTTTCTCTGGTGGATAGAATTCGAAATGTCAAAATTTGCCGGAGAACCAGAGTCAGCGACATAACTCTTCAAATTAGCAGACTGAAGTGGAAATGGGCTGGACACGTTTGTCGGAGAACCGAAAGTCGTTGGTGTAGACGAATGTTGTGTGACTTTGATGAGCTAAATATTGCAGCGAAATTATTTGAAAATTTAATAAACCTAAGCCAGAAATTGTATAGAGAGAGCTAGTAAAGTAAATGTAATTGTAATTTTTCAACATTGTAGTAAATTTTCGATAAGAAAAATATGAAACCTGACAACTTACTTGCGATTGTCCTTACAGTGGACACATATGTAGAAATAAGAACAATAAGTGGTATTATAAACATGAAAATTAAAGACATTGTAGTATATAATTGTTCCTGCCAGCGCTCAGTGTAGAAGCCGTGCGTAACGCATTGATGAAATTCTTCAATGAAAGGGCCACGTGCCACGCGGAACACTATTGCCTGAAATATAAAAAATAAAGTTACTTTAACTAATATTAAGTGAAATTATGTTACCTGAAATAATATAATCATAAAATTTCAATAGTTGTTCTTATGACTAGCTAGTAACTGGCCAATTTTAGATTTGGCCATTGTGAAAAACCTATGACCAGCGTGGCTGGCTGTTGATGATGACGATTAATTACTATTTACGATAAAAATATTAGTTTTCACAGAAGTATTTTTTTGGTATTATGCGGGACACTAATTAGGATGAAGAGATGAAAGATGAAGTTGTTCAATTTAACTTTGTTCAAAGCAATGTGAAAAATAAATTGTTTGTATTTTCTTTAAAAAGATACGATATCAATGCTGCATAAAGCAATCATAAACTTTTATAGGGAATAGTTCAGAAATAATTAAGAAAGGATGTAATAATACTATTAAATAAAACATGTATTACTTATGCTATTTCTATATTTTTACTTTAACTTAATTTATCACATAAAACTGAACATGAGTGCAAAGGCATTTTGGGGTATAAAGACATTTACATATCTGCTTTATGAATAGTGTTTTTTTAACACGTGTATTATCCACAATATCCATCTTAAAATTAGTTCATAATACAGCAAGTGACTCAAACGATAAATTCATATCATTAGACAGACATAAAACTCACCTGAGGGACACTTAGTAAGAAACTTAAAATCCAAGCAATTATAACCAGTTTAGTGCTTCGAGTTGCAGTCGCTAAGCTCTTCATTGGATATTTCACAGCTAACCAACGATCCACACCAATAAGTACCAATATAAAAGTACTCAAATACAAAGCAAACATTTGCAAGAACTTAAATATTTTACACGAAGCATTGCCCGCATACCATTGTACTGAAAATGACCAAGCGGCTTCACCAGCGATGCAAAATATGGTGACGAGTATGTCTGCTATACTGAGTTGAAAAATAAGACTGTAAATCGCAGTCCAAGAAGGTCTCGCTCGACCTTTACCCGATTTTCCTCTCTTCACACTAATAAGTGTTGCTAGATTTCCAATAAATGAACAAAATGCTAATACTGTGAGCACAGTTGCTTTGATCACCGTAACTTTGGTCAAAACAGGAGCATGTTCCAAACATATTACTTGTGTGTCATTGTAGACGAAAACTTCATTAAAGATATTTTCAGTGTTATTCATTATATTAGCTTTCAGACATTTGTTAACAGGCCATATCTCATAACTTATATTATCCTTGTGCTCTCGTTGCGAATCCAAATCGTTAGGATATATAATGGCGTTGTCATGCATTTTATATTTCTTTATACTTCTTATTTTGTTTCATCACAATATGTATTTGCCTCAGTGCTCGGAATATCTGAAAATCTTATATGAGTCAGTATGTATGGAACATCTGTTATTATTCGTGTAGTAGTCTTAAATTTAAAGTGGTCGTAATTGGGTGAAATATTAGATTTTCAGACTCATATAATAAGTTAAAACATAAAAAGATGAACGCAAGACGTTATTTTTATGTAGGAATAGAGAATATATTGTGCTTAAAGTATTATCATTATCATCACCTCCATTGTATGGTAGACCACTGCCGGACAATGACCTCCCATAAGGTGCACTACCTAGAGTGATCTTCAGCTACACGTATCTAGTCTCTGCCAGCCGCCCTACATAGTTCATTATTCGATCTAGCTTAGGGGCAGTGTACCCTACGTTCGGCAAGATATGGTCTATAGAGAGCATAACTTGGAAAAGGTAGAGCGGAATATCACAGTAGACGTATCTACTCCAATGCTTGTCTGTTTTTCGACAAACGTGACGAACCTATTGCTTCTTCCCCTCAGTTTGCTGTGTGACTCGTTGTGAAAAATGTCAGCGACTATGGTTTTCCAGCAGATTTTTTGGTTCCAAAATATGTCCTTCAGTATACTTCTTAGCGTATTGTCTACCATATTTATTTATATGCATTGAAATGAAACACATGAAAAACTATAAAACAATATAATGTTTAAATTTATACGTAATTTAGATAACCTAAATGGCAATCGTGGATAATCTGTTTTCAGTACCAAGGGTTTAATACAATTCAAGTCTTTTTTATGGGATAAGATGGCGAACGAGCACGCATGTCGCCTGATGGAAAGCATGCAACGCCGCCCATAGATATTAGCGACACCGCAGGAGTTACGAAAGCTTGCCGGCCTTTTAGGTATGCGTAGGCTTGTTTTTTGAAGGTGCCAATGTCGTATGGATTCGGAAAAACTACCGAAGGTATCCGGTTCCATATAGTAGTAGTGCGTGGAAAGAAATTTCGAGAGAAGGGCACCTTACTGGATTGCCATTCATCCAAATGGTGGGGATGAAATTTCTATACGGCGAGTTCTGCGATTGTGGGATTCGACGGCAGGAATTACTCCAGACATTGAAGACTGTAGTTCAAATACAAGTTAGCTCCAACACTCTTCGACGTGTGCCCGAGAAATGTTTGCGAGAAATGGGGTATAAGGCACCATCAATGATGTCATCTGCATAACAACGCATGCTACTAATTTGAGAAGAATGTTAGCACTTATTTGTGCTAAGTGTCGGGATCACGTTTACTTTAATATCACATTTGTACCTGTTTATTGAATTATGAGGTTGACAGGTATATATATATATATATATATATATATATATATATATATATATATATATATATATATATATATATATATATATATATATATATATATATATATATATATATATATATATATATATATATATATATATATATATATATATATATATATATATATATATATATATATATATATATATATATATATATATATATATATATATATACTTAGCAAGAATACGGCCTTCATATCTTGTATTCAATTGTAAACATTTTCTAATGAAGTGGCTTAAATCGATTAGATGTGGTTTCCATAATTGTATGACTGTTCACGCCAGCAATTACTCAAAAAGATCCGACACAATAGCAAGAAGTTTAAGCAGGAAAATGTGTTACTCTTATACGTCGGTACTTATATAATAATTATAATTTAGTCTACTTAAGAAGTTTATGGTACGAAATAATAAATTTATAAATGATAAGTAATATTAAGAAATACCCTTTCAAAGTATTTAATGTTAAGTTATATGTTAAGTATTTTTATTATGAAAAACCGTTCTTTTACAATTTAACGAAGTGAACATATTACCATCATAAATACTACAACAATAAAATAAACAGCTCAAGAAAATATATGAAGTTACGTTAAATGATTTAATAGCAAAAAATTAACTTAGTGGTAAAACTAAGGAGATCTAAACGTAAACCGAATAAAAATAAACTGCAATACAGTTTAATGAAGTTAAAAAAAGAAAATGATTTTCCCAAATTTGTTTACAACATGCTCAAGTTTTTTTATCAAGCGTCTGACGAAATTCTCGGTTTCTCTTAAAATTTATGTGTATCCCTTTTCACCAAACCTTAATCTATTTTTCGTGCCTGAAATGGGATTCGCGTGAAAAGAAAGTAATATGGCGAGTAATATTTTGAGATCCAATAGGGGAACATTCCGTAGAATCGTTAAGTAGTTATTATCTTACTGTATATTGTAAGCTAATAAGGGACTTTGTTTTAATAAATCATCAGTTGGATAATAAAAAGAAAACAGTAATTACTTAAAAAATCTTTTGTAACAATATTGAAAAGAACCGTAAATTCGCTCGCTGCAGTTAAAAATATAATATCTGGCTATTAAGACATACATGAAGAGAAAAATTTAAGAAAGAAAAGAGACAGACCGAAAAAAAGTTTACAGACCATATAAAAGAAAAAGAAAGGGTATAGAAGTATAGAGATTTGGGTCTATTGCTACATCGATAAGTGCTAAACACTTTAGTTATGGATGGAGAAATCTCTCATGTTATCTGTAGAAGTTTATTATATTTTTATATCTAAATAAAAATTAATAATTTCCATGTAAGTTTTTTTTAGTAATCTACATATTTTTAATATATAAGATAAGATTAATATTTCATTTCTAGCTCCTTAATCAGGCGTGAGCATACACATAGAAGATATTCCCTTGTTCGAATTTGCCACTGTATGTTAAATAATCTTGCCGTTCATTTAGAACCATATTTGTGTACTTTTATGTGTTATTTATTTGTTAGCTGTTTATTTGTCCTAATACATTTGCTATACTCATATATTATATAAAATACTTAGATGTGTATCAGATTTACGTCATTGTATTAGTGCATGCCAACGAAAGAAAAAAGGAAAGTTTACAACATATCTATATATTCTGCCATGTTGAGCATATGGTTGCCAAACATGGGCATTAATGAAACAAAATAAATATATGTCAAAACAGTATAGAGAGAAGTATAATTGGCGTAAAGATATAAGACAAAATATAAAAAGTCTAACCAAATTTAAAGACGCAATAAAAGTATGTAAGTCATTAAAATGGCAATTAACAGGACATATGATAGGAGAAAGAGAGGAGAAATGGACAAAAATAGTCTCAAAATGGTAGTCAAGGTATGGGAAAAGGAGCAAAGGGCGACAGACAAAACGCTGGGAAGATGACTTCAGAAGAGTTGCAGGCAAAAAATGGATAGGATTAGTAAGAGATAGAGCGGCATGGAAATCTTTGGAGGAGGCCTTTGTCGAAGGACAAGCTGTCGATTTTACAAATTAAATTTAACTAATTAATCAATGATAATTAACGATAGACAGTAATAAAGGCATTAATTATTTGTTTATTATTAGTGATTATATATATATATATATATATATATATATATATATATATATATATATATATATATATATATACATATATATATATATGTATATATACTATATATATATATATAAGTTTTCTTCTAAATGTTTTAATTCAAATAAGAGCTATATCTTGTTAACAAAATTTAATTTTGAAATGAAATTTATATGTAATTTAGGTTTTCCATGTATTCGTATGTACAAAAACTCTGTTATTTGTACAAATTTCAAACGTTTTTACAACCCACGCCTTATAGCACCGAGTTTACCGTCTCTCGAAATAAATTCAGGAGCAAGTTGCTTTCATTGTGAATCCTTACCAAAGGTAAGGAAAACTTACAATTCAAAGGTATGAGTTTCTATGCTGATCTTTTAATTTTAAGTGTATTTTATTATTATATTTCGTATATATATATATATATATATATATATATATATATATATATATATATATATATATATATATATATATATATATATATATATATATATATATATATATATATATATATAAAGGTTACGCGAATCTATTATTATGGTATACATATGTACATATATCTCCCATATTTTTTTATATATAAGGGGATACATCTAACTTTTCTAAAGAATAATGATCAGAAATGTACCAAAAAGTATAGAATACATCGTAACTATAAGCTATGCCTTTATATAAAAAGACAAAAGGTTTCTCACTCACAGAACCACACTCATAGGGTATAATACGACACAGAACTGACACGGACAAATAAGGATTAATAAAAACACGCCATACATGTGTATAGCCTGATTTTATGATTTGTAAATACTGATTTAGAAATCGTGCTCATAATTGCTTTAAAACCAAATAACACGTTATTCGTGTGGTCCAATATAAATGAAACATTATTAAATAATTAGTTCTGTTACTATTCACTAGTTAGTTATACATAAATTGTATTTTCACTTATATACACACACAAACAAAATCTAAGTTAGAAAATCATTTACAAAAAGTTACAGACGATTACTACCTGTCTTTCTCTCTTTTGTATCACTGATACAAATATTTTATATCAGTACCCGATAATAATTAAATTTGAGACCCAAATACAGGCAGTGGCTGCGGATATGTTTTACATGGAATAAACTCAAAATTGTAATTTTTTTTATTTAAATATCAGTTTTAACGAAAATATTATATATGACAGGATTCACCGGGAAGAGCAGCCATCGTATACGAATTATCATATTAGGTATTTTTGGTATCCGCAATTTCCTCCTACTCGAGAGTCCTGCTAGCTACATTTATTCTTGGACATTTGCCTTTCTTATAATTGAGGAGTATTGCCACCATCCCCACCCTTAGAAGACAGATTGCGTTTTATTATTCAGCTGCTACCCCATCTACTTGTATATGCTCCCATAATGAAATAAAAAATTTATCTGTATAACATACACAGATGAATTCACATATGCTGAGTAATAAATGCAACTGCAGCAAAAACCCATCAGATTTAATGGGCTCAAATCTTTTATATATTTAATTGATATTACTTTTAATTAAAATAAAATAAAATAAAATCGCCTTGTACGAGGTCCAAAAGAAGAAATGAGGTAACCCTCTTCTGAGCTGAAAACCACACATTTATCCATCTATAAAAACAATATAGTTAAAATGTAAAAAATATCGAAGTGTGAATATTCTAACAGATTAAAGTAATAACCGCATTAAATTTTCAAGATGAAGCTGTATATATTATTTATAATGTTTGTTGAATATTAAATCAATTTAACTCCAAAATGGATGAAGCCGCATTTGGAATTAACGTTACAGGCCATCGTTTATCAAATACGCAACAATATTAAGTAACTTTATAAAATTCCGCGATCGCAGAACAAAGATCAAAATAGACGTTTTAACGATTTTAACGCAATGAATTTCAAAATTAATCAATGGTACAATCATGTACAGTTCTTCTTTATTTCAATTGTAAAAAGTATAATAGTAATTCATAAAATCTATTTATAGAACTGTCCTTTTATAATTTTATACTCTTTACCTAAAACTTACAAGAAAGTAGACCTAGGGATATTGACTGCATTCCATTAAACATATAAATATGTCGAAAATCGGTAGTCACTATGACAGAAATCCTAAAAAACACAATATTTTAATTTATTTTTAAGGTATATAGTATTTATTTGATAATCAAAATATGATTATTTCACTTTCAAGTCACGTGACAGCAAACTCAAATAAATTATTTTACCTATGACATTTGTTCGCAAAACACATAATCATTATTGCTGTTTTGAAGTGAAATTTAATTTAATTTGTGAAATTTAATTAATTTAAAACGGAATATGAAAGACATGAATTGTGAGGTTGCGCTAAACAAGGGTGTAATGGTAGTTGTTCAATAAAAAAATACCTTGATATTGCGTTTCACACGCACAATCATTATATCTTTACTATCATTTTTATGGGATGGTAAGGCAAATTCGTAAGTGTCGCCTAATGGAAAGCAATCAACGCCGCCCATATACATTTACAACACCTTTACAGAGTCGTTGCCGACTTTGTTTTTTTATAAGGTTCCAATGTAGTATCGATTCGGAAGTATCTGGGAAAGTATCTGTTTCCACAGAATGGCGCTCCGTTGGAAGAAGTTACTATCACTAGGAAGATTCCTAAGTTCAAGAGGATGCCGCTGTTGATTAATAAATACAAGATATTGCACGACTATAAGAGCCAGTTAATACAAGCTCCTTACCACGTGTACTATGTTAAGGGATCTAAAACACCGCTTACGAGTCTTTCATCATCAGGTGGCGACAAAAATATGATTTTCGCGCTCTGTGCGTCCTTAGCCATAATGCCAAAATTTTTACAATACAATTGATAACTAACACACACTCCCGCAGAAAACGGGCGTCTGAGTGGTAGCTTAGCTATCGCGCTTCGTACGTTGAACGGTGAGTTCCGGAGGCCCAGAACCCTTCCCCCTCCCTACTCCCCTTCCCAACCCCATAATGACACTCTTTAAAGGGCGGCAACGGCTCCGCACTGCCTATGGCGCTGCGGATGTCTTTGGGCGGCGTTGATTGCTTTCCATCAGGTGACACTCCTGTTCGTTTGCTTTTCTATCCCATAAAAAAAAATTTCTCGCTCGGTAAAGAAAATATTCGCATTTTGAAAAACCATCTCTAGTAGTAACTGAGGTGAATAGACTTTTAATAAAGGTTTTCATTTGGTAATCTACTTCAACAAACTAGCAAACTGTACAAAATAGTTAATTAATTAAATAAAAAATAATACAATTAAAGCATTTTGTTATTGCATCATCACTTTATCTAGTATATTAAATTCATTATAGTTTTCTGTCAAAATAATTATACACATTATCTCTGACGGTGCCAAAACGTACACATTGACAGTCCATCTGTTTCACAATCTTAGAATTTGTTGAAACAGCTGGGGAAAATGCAATTCTCGTAGTTTCTTTGGTGGATAAGGTTTGAAATAAATTAATAGAGAACCAAAATTATTGACGTAGTTATCCGAGTTTGCAAACTAAAGTGGAAAAAAGGTGTCTGAGAACCGACAACCGCTCTAGTAGACGAATGCTGGAGTGCTAAATATTAATTATTTTAAAATTAAATAAACATGACAGATACATAAACATTAACATGCCTTTACAATAACTTTGTTATTTATTTTAAGCCCAATATATTTATTAAGAACTGCTTGCTTTTTATTTTTTTTGTTACCGTTATTTCTATGTAAACTCTATATATTATAAGACATTATTACCTTATCCATATATTTATTTGGTTATTATCTTGACAAATAGATGATAATGTGACACTAAAAAGTTCACGTGCAATAAGTTTACACATAATTTTAATGTTCCATTTTTGTTTTAATTTATCACTATTACTTTTTGCGACTTATACAACAAAGCTTCATATCTATTTGCTCTATCTAAATCTCTATCCAAACTTATGGGGTGTATTTCCACACGGCAGTTCACGCCGATTTTCCGAAAGATACTGCCAGTTGCCAAACTTCGAAGTCACAACAGCGCTTCTACGTACAATTTTTACCTGTTTACTTTCGAACCATTGTGAGCGTACTGAAATCCTATTGTTCAAAATGTTTTCTCAGATGGTATATTATGTGTTAACAGCGGAATGGTACCATATCGGATTCTTTTACAATTTGGAACTATACAACACAATAAGAAGCGTGATTCATATTTCACGATATTGTAATCAATGAAAAATTTTCGTCTTTATATGTATAAAATCCAAAATATAACAATAATCACAATATCATCATATATAATAACGTGAAGCCAAACTGATTACATTCTAAAACACATTTCTAACACAATTCATCCATAGTGAATGAATTCATTTAATACTTCCCTAAACCAAACATATTACTTAAAACGCAATTGCGAGCGGTTATATAGAATAAATAACATATTATGTCACAAAAATTTCGTTCAATTTTTTTTTTCTTTCTGTATCAGCATTAACCTCAAAACATTCATGTTATGTATGAAAAGTAAAGTAGAAATCTGTAATTGGTTTAGAATATGTTAGGATCCAAATGCACTATATTTTCTGAGTAAGTTGTAAATTTAATTGATTCACAATATTTTTTATTTAGTTATTATATTTAAGTTTAACCAAATTGTAAAATATCAATAAAAAAACATTTAACATTTTATTCAAATTTACTTTTATTATTTACATATATGTATATCAAAATACCTTACCGAAATAATAGTAGTAATTTGAGCCAATTAAAGATTTTAAATGGAAATTTTGTGTCTGTTAGATATTGTATTTAAATTATGTTATGGCATAACGGCAACATTAGTAATGTCAGTTGTTTTTTAGAGCCAATACGAATTTGGGATCTTAAAAAAACAATCCTTAGCTTAATTCCTAATCTTGCTTTTTTATGGGATAAGAAAGTTAACAAGCAAACTTGTTGCCTGATGGAAATCAGTCAACGCCGCCCATAAACATTTGTAACATCATATGCATTGTAAAAGTGTTTTTTATATAAGAATAATATGACAGCTCATGTAATAGGTATTCTAATAAGTCTATGATGTGTAAATTAGCCTTAATTTAATTAAACCTAAATATATAATCGAATAAGGGACAATATTCCTTTATTGAAATCATTTAATATAAGTTACATTTGAAATTAGTACTAAATACTCCTTTTTTAATTTTTTTAACTGCCTAAATATGTCCCACTGCTGAGCACGGGCCTCACCATTTATGGAGGACAGGATATTAACCCACCACGCTTGTGCAATGCGGATTGTCAGGGTTACCAGACTCGGATTATAATATAATATTACAACTATTATAATCCTATTTGTAATCTATACATATATTATCCATACATATCCATCCATACTCCTTTTAAATTATAAAAGTTTAATTTCAGTAGTAAATAGTTTGGTATTTTGTGTTACTTTACTATCATTTATAAAACAACAGTTACACTCCATCGCTGGACTCCCCGCAAAATAAAGGGGTTTCGACAATCCCCTTGGCAAGCGAATTGGGGATCGTAGATTTATTTTTATTACTGAGGCAGATGGTGTTGCACAACGTCTTTCATTTAGGAAGAAATCTTGACAAACCGTAAACCGATCATGTAAAATATGATTAAATAAAATGTAAATCGTTCACGTACTATTATTGTACCTACACATATGAAAGGGAATAGCGTATATTAGAAACAAATGGGTTTTACCCGCAGTAGGTTACTCAAATACACAATTACCGAGAATAGTTCGCAATCAATGTACCTTACTTGCTTTCCATTTTAATTTAATTTCGTAGATAAAAGAGAATTTGTATGTGAAGTATGTATAAAATATTTTTACATAATATGTAGGATTTGATTTTGTAATAAACTTTATACTTTATACAAAATATACATATGTTCTTTAAATAACCCTTTAAGAAAAGATAAAATTCTTTTTGCACGAAGAAATATCTTTATTAGTAATAATGGAACTTGAATTTTTGATAACTAAAACGCTTTATACCCATGGTCCCACATTACTACGCTATCTTCATCGCCGATACAGACAAATATTTAATTCTATTCACCCATAATTGATGTTTCTTTTATCGTTTTATATACAAAACAAGGACACCCGTAAATTATTCTTATTAACAAATCTGTGCATAATGAGAGAGCTCACGCAAAAGTAATTAGTATAATATGAATTACAAAGCCAGAAGCTGCTGCTATATTTAATTATTTTTGAGAAAAAATATTTTCGGGCTTTATCACTCACATAAAGCGGTACTTTGTAAAATAACCTTGTGTAGAAAATTTCTCGAACACACACACACAGACACAAGATTATTAATTACTTAGTTACTTACTCCGCTGGCTTAAAGATCCGAAGTCTCTTGGTCTCCGATACAAAAACTCGCCCCTGGGCACGCTCGCATTCACTCTAGGTCTTCGAACTAAAGGAGAATCTCTCCCATTATATTATCGTTAAACACGAGTTTATCAAATTCAGCATTCTTCAACATCTTTCAGGTTCCATCTGGTCTCTATTTTTGGCCGAGCATCTTCGAAAAAAACATTTACATTAAATAAAAATAATTAAACATCCTTAATTCAAGGCAAGACTTCAGTTTTTACAGAGTTGTAACGATTAATGGAATACGCTCTTTTTCGAAAATTCATTATTTAGATGGAAAATAAATAATCACCTTGCTAATATCCGTGAAAAGAACAAACTCTATAAATAATTCTGTCTGAATACCAATCAGTATGCGCACAACATCACTTTACAACAACAACAACAATGTACACATTTCGTGTCAACATGATACATCCTCAGGGGTACATAGCATAGTCTACGGAATACAACCGACACCTTACCAGTTATATTCCGTATAGGTCCATGGTTTAGTAGATTCCATAGATTTTCGTGGCCTATTAGACCTAAAAACGTAACAATAACACTGTAATGAATAACTGATTGATTTTTTAATGAATCCACAGTCTTAACTGCCCGATTTGATTGGTAGAAGCAATCTAAAATATAGAATCAACCTTTCTTGTCCTATATTTTAGATCAGGCCTTACTCTTTGTCGAATGATAATGAATCGCATGGAAATGAAAAGTTAAAAATTACATAGATCCATACACAAAAATCTAAATGCTAAGATCATACGTGGCCTAACACCGTTCCCACATGTAACCCTCGTGTGCATAATAACACAGAAAAAAAGTGAGTTATTCAGTTTTAATTTCTTGTCACTTAAATACTTCTTTTATAAATGTTAAACCGATTTTTAAGTAAGTAGCTTTGACTACGTAAATTAACTAACCAGAGTCTCCACATTTCTTTTCCCTTCAATTATTTATATCTTATCCCTTGATATTGCAAATGTGAAATACGTTTACTTCTTTACCTCTCCTAAAAGCACATTATTTTCAATATGAAAGTAAGCATAATATATTTATATATGAATTTTATGTTGCGCTCTTTTGTAAATTTAATATTCAAATAATCTTTTGAAAAAGTTTCATTGAAAAACGTTTTTCATCGTGAATTTCCACGAGAGAAGTGTAATTTCCTACAAACAAATGCTTTCCACTTATTTGTGTACGCATTACGAAAATCTTCTTTATTCGACGCGTTATCATATTATACGTCCTTAATTTCAGAGGTTTAAGTACAATTGTGTATACCCTTCGCTGTAAAGTGTAGTCGTATATTCATTACTCCAATATATATTTTTGGAAGATTTCATTCGTTTTATGCCGGGAACCCAACGATAATTGGTTTGTTATAAAAACATTATTACACAATATTCATTAACATAATAACACAATATTCAGCTACCTTTATTATACCTGTTTATTTATATTTTTTTATATACTACGCCTATCCCTCGCAGGGGTTGGCAGAGACCACAGAGCTCCGTCCGCTACCAATAATCGCAGCGAAACGGCTCTCCATTAGACGCTTTTCGCCCTCGTGAGAATCAGGACGTGACGAACTACGAAGCCGTCATTTTTCAACAAATTAGGTATATTAAATTCATCTTTAGTGAATCTCTCGAGCCGCAAGGGTGGATGGAAGTCAACCCCAGCAGAGCCCTGCATGCTTAGGGAAAGCACCATAGTACCCGGGGGAGCCTGATCCCGGGACGGTCGGCACGCTTGCGACTAAGCCCGCCACGTACGCCTTAGCCACGCATCCATTGGAACGGTAGACCGTGGATTGGCGGAGAGGAAGGGAAAGGATATAGAAGAAAGAAAAGGGCAGGAAAGGAAATGCGGATTGGGGGGATATTATACCTTTGTCATCATATTATTTAAAAATACAGTTATAAATTTGAGAGATAACGAAAGATACACCTTTGAATAAAATATAAGGTAAAAATTATATCGTGAGAAATTTACTCTTACTCGCCCTCGCACTACTCATTTTTATATAAATCTTATATTACAAGACACACTCGCATTCATGTAAGAATGATAATGGTTTTTGGGCTCAGTAATCATTTATCAGCTTACCAGTAAGGCTTTTTATAACAAAAGTAGGCAAATGGATGACAAGTAATCACCTTCATCAATAGACATCTACATTTCTTTAGTTCAAAATCTTAGTTTGGACTGCTGTATAAGATAATAGGTAGGTCTAATAGAAACATCCTAGAACACTAAAATATCTCTTGAAACCTGTGAAATGGTATTCGCATTATCATTATTAACAGTCTACGGCAGTCCACTTTTTGAAATAGGCCTCATCCAAAGCGCTACCTAGCTCGATCATCGGCTACACGCATTCTGTCCTACTAGCAGATTAGACTCATCGCGAAGTTACGGTTTAGAAGTCAATTATCACATAGGGATACATATGTATATACATGGCCTATAGATATTTATTATGTCTACCTTTTCACCTTCAGATTTTATACCTTATTTCTTTAACTTAATATAAATATATTTTCGAATATTCGTTGTTAAAAAAAATGTTTCGTTTGAAACGAAACATAAGCTCATTTATTTCTGGTAGTCTACTAAACATACAAGACAATTAATAAAAGAAATTCCCATAAAGGTCCCATATATACTATGATGTTATCGTAATAGATTTGGCTAACGCGACCTCTTGTAAAAAATCTAGAAGTGTTAAGTGCACAAAATGTAAAAATTGTTTTTTCTCGTACGAAAACACGGCATTTTCCATAGCATTTTTATAATGAAAATTTTGACAACAACAAAAATACATAAAAACAAAATAAAGATGTATCAACATTTAACTACGTAAATCAAACATATGATGAAGGAAGAAATGCATGATCTCGTGAAAAGTAAATGAATTAATTACATCTTTATAGGCAAAGGGGAGGAGAACTTCTTTCAAAGTAAAGGGATTAAAAACCACATACAGCAGCACGTGCGGTTTATTGGCACGTATCTACGTGACACAGATTGGCCTTCTTTATCCAATGGAACGATTTTTACATGTGATTAGAGAAGAATTTGGTTATAATGTCATCGATACATAAAATTATACAATTACTATAAAGAGATCCGAAGACTTTTATTTTCGATCGGGATTTAAAGCCAGAAGTCATATATATACATAAGAAGTGATTAGACCAAGTACTGCTATGAGTACTATAAGTGTTATCTTACAATATCTTCATATGCACGTTATATATAACACTATATTTTATCATCACTATTATTGCAAACAAATTTTGGTATACTTAGAGTTTATACATGTAACTGGTATAAACTCCAACTACAATAACATATATTATTTTGACAGCAAGGGAAACAAGAAAGCATGTTGCCTTGTGGGAAGCAATCAATGCCACCCATAAACACCTACAACACTAAAAACATTGCAAAACCGTTGCCAGCCTTTGCGAAAAGTGTAAGTTTATGTTGTACGATGCACGTAACAGGTTCTATAAAGTATTATACAATATTATTTCTTATCTTTTAAAACATAACGCTTTATCAATTTTTCTTTAAGCAAAGAGTTTGCCCCAGGGCAGGATCCCCATTACATGGACGGAAACTCTGGAGGCAACTACATTGGTCAATGACTGCCATTGTGAAAAGTTTCAGTTTTAGGTGTCCTGAGTCAACTAGTTCTATTTTCCCAAATATACATTTTTCTGAATTATATCAAAAGGCATACATTGGAAACAATACGTGTACCTATTGTTTTCAATGTTACTAAAATATGAAATAATATTTAATTTGAGAACCCTTCAATCCAATTTTAATTAAGAAGTTATTCTTATCAAGCCCCGCAACAATGAAAGTGGCAGCTACGTGACGTAGTTAAATACAAAAGGCTATTGTTAGGGGTTTCATAGGTATATGATTATTGTATTATATTTATTAGTAGTTTTAATACCATCAGGATTCGAAAGCAGCTGTCAAACTTTCTATATAATAATAACAAATTTGTTCACATAATCGAACACGTAACCCACTAAGCAACTGTTGTATGAAAAGATTATAACAAATTTTACATTCCAAGTGAAAGAATCAAATAAACAATTAATATAAAATGTTAATCACAATATCATAGGGAAAATAACATTAAAAAAATACAAATGAAGAAACTAAGACATATAGTTTCCTTTTATGAACACAAAGCAAAAAGGAAAATGACAAAACAATAAACAAAAAAAAAAAAAGCGTCATAGGACACACAGTTGATAGATGTGAAACATTGACGGCTCGGTCTTCACCGTATGCTCACGGCCACTTGTGACCCTATGTAGAGTCGAGTGAAGAGGGGGCGTAGCCTGAATGGAGACGACGTCTCGGTCTACGATTTCACTATCATACCCCGCGATAAGTTGTTTCACATCAATAATATAAAACATATGCATAAAACAACATGCCGCCCTCGCATGTTGTTTTATGCATATGTTCACGTAACATGTAACACGACAATCATATTGTGTTACACAAACACACACACATCATAATTAATACATACCGTAAAAATCCACCGTTGGAAATTGGCTACGTTCATAATTGGGAAATGTTTTTGTCACCCTCACGCATGGCAGATGGATTGAGGATCCTCGATTGTTTTTTTTTGTTATATCTCAGTCACTGCTACTTATCTAGTGGTATTTGCTTCCATTGTCCCATAGTGCGACATCCACAGTAAGAAATGAGGTGGCCCTATTTTATAAACTACATAGCAACCAAGATCAATAAACACACAATTGCTGTTAAATCGAAATCCTAAATAAAGCAGTAATTTCATCTTTATGTTGTATGTACTTCTTTAAGACATTTCCTGAGGTTGACCTGAGGTTTTTACAAAGGATTGACCTTTGGAGCGTTAAATTAAAGTAAGGGAAGCGCGATAACAAACACGAATGATGGAAACAGCTCCTCTTGAAAACAAATAACTTTTAGAAATAACTTTAGAACAAATTGTTCTGTCGATTAGTTATGTATTATTTATTGATGTCGTTGGTAAGGAATTAAGTATAATATATATATATATATATATATATATATATATATATATATATATATATATATATATATATATATATATATATATATATATATATATATATATATATATATATATATATATATATATATATATATATATATATATGTAATTATTTATTTACGAATAAAGAAATCAAATTTATGTTACTTTTAAAAAGCAATATCGATGTGAAGAGCACGAGCAGCAAGTCAAAAAAGTATAATAAATTGCATTTATCAATGACTGAAGATCATGATAAGAGTCTTGTTAAAAAAATTACAAACGGATTCAACGAAATTTTCAAAAGATATATAATTAATTGTAATATACCTACTTTTAGAGCATTTTTATGGTACCACGTGAGTGCGCGCAGTGCTACAAAGGAAGTTTCAAAAATATCGAAAAATTGTCGAAAAATATTTTTATTTTAATCAATAAATAACTGACTTCGATTCTTTCCTCAAAACAAAGTGACAAAGCCCCACTCAAAAGTACAAAAAATTATGGACTAACAACTTTCGGAAATAAGCGTGCCCCTAAAAAAGAAGTGACAAAAAAGGCCTGCCTACTTTAATAATCATAGTTCTCAAATATATTTAATGTAAATCATGTTTGTACTTAAATTGGTCACAATTTAAAAAAATTGCTCACGCTTACAAAAAAGAAACAAGAAACCTACAGGACAACATTCATTCTTATACATTTTGAATAGAATGATTACAAAGACATAAAAAATTCTAAATTATCTTTAGTGTTTGTCATTATGAAAATGTTAAATTTTAGCTCACACGTTACACAAGTAGTTTGAATAGTGTTCCGAGAGATGGCGTTATAATTTAAATATTTTTATATTATCGCTCTCTGTTGGAGTAATTTGTAATTAACAAAATATATGAACAGTGAGTTTTATGTTTTACAAAAGTGAATATTATTTTGGTGTAAGTGCACTAGATGGTCAAGTTATCCATATAAAAAAAGTATAGGTCTTTTTAGATATTAGACATGGTTCTTACTTAGACTTCAGGAATTAGCCATATCGTGTTAATAAATGAGTCTGAAATTAATTTTGAAAATCTCACAAATATCTCTAAGTATAAATTTGCTCCCCTTCACGCTCGCCCACCTGAGGGACGTCCACTCCCAGGCGAAATCCTCCTGTCACCTCCTGGCTCCCGCGAGAGAAGAGGGCCAGCGACGGACCCAACGTAGGAATAGGTTCACCCATATTTCGACAACGCGAAGTCGTTAAAGGACGCCCAAAAGCCGCTAGGAATAGCGGCACCTAGGACCGGGGGGCGGTTGCCTCATTGAGTTGCTGCACGAGCAGTGAGGTTCATCCCTGAGGCTCGATCCCACACCTTTGCGCGGGGTGTGGACGTCCCCAATTGATTGATCTAACTATAAATAGAAATATTTATGTATAATTAAGGCAAAGTTATATATCCTTAAAAATGTTTAAGATGATGAATATGTCTTGCTAATGTGTAAATAAAAATATGTCTTCCACAATAACTTATTTAAAAAAATATCTTACCAATATTGGAACGGACGAATCGATTTGCAGCAATAATTTATTGATCATTTCATTGTAAAACTTTTGCTAAATATTTTTATCAAATGTCTATATAATAATATTCAAACTAAAGATTCGCTTAGAACATTTTAATGCAACTTGGTATCAAAAATACCTTGTGAATTTTACTACAAATTGGATGCTGATAAAAACTTAATAAAGGTATTATTAAATAAAAATAATTATTTAATAATACCTTTATTAAGTTATATAGGGACAATCGTAATAGGTGGAAATTGTTTTACCGTTTAATTATACCATCCTTACCACCTTGATAGTTACGAACGGTAACGGTGCAACTATGGAACAACCATCTGCGCTTTCCGAACCAAGTGATGGGCGTATGTGTCCTTCAAAGGCCAACGGTTGCAATGTCTTTGGTGTTTTGGTTATATTATCAGGTAACCCTTTGCGTGCTATGTTGAAAATACAGAACCGCCAAGGCTCAATTTAATCCTACTTTATGTTATAAATTTATAAGTTTCATTCAGGCTTTACCTCTTAAGTATACTGAATCAATGGATTAAATTAAATGAACACTTTTGTTCGACTTAATTTAATACATTGACTCATTAAGTCATATTGAACTAAATAAATTAATTTTGGGACGCATAATTTAAGTATAACTTTCCAATTTATTTCAAATTTCGAGTTGATTTTCTCAATTAAAAAGTTTGTTTAGAAAACTGATTTCAAAATAATATTATTATATAAATATCCGATATTAATTGACTCATTCTACAGCTATATTTATTGATTGATTCCCAGTACAGAGTACACTTTAGGATGAGAGAGAGGGATCTTATGGGAGGGGGGGGGTTCTCCGATTTGCCCCGTAAGTGTCGGAGTAAACGGGTATGGGAATATTCACCGGTAGATAACGAGCATCATCAGTGACGAGGCTCCACGCCCACAGAGTCAATGTTCGCGGGTTCGATTCCCGCATCGGAATATATATATGGATGGCCTACAGATATTTATTCCGAATCTGATAACCCCGCCCATCCGCATTGGACAAGTGTGGCGGGTTAATGTCCATTCCTTCAGGAATGGAGAGGCCCATGTTCAGCAGTGGGACATATGTATATGGGCTGTGAAAAAAGCAGCTTCTATTCGAATAATCAAAACCAAATTTATCTGCCAAGCGTGTAGGTTATGGGTGAATCCTTCAATCCTTTTGAGGAAGGCCAATATCCTGCAATGGACTATTACAGCTGTAGTACTTATGATAATGTTGTTCAACAAGATATATTATATTATCTTTCTCCTCCGCGGATCTATTGCTGATTACTGAGTGGTTTGATGCTCTTGTAGTTCTCAACGAGAAAACTGCTTCCATCTCTAATAGTCCTTAGCCTGATCTTATCAGAGATTTTCGCGTCTAGCATTTTTGACACAATCTATCCACCTTGTTGGGTTGCACTCTCTTGATCTTCTTTCCCCTTTGTTGATAACTATCTGTTTCATCTTATCGGAAAGCCTTTTAGCATTGTGTACTATAGCACTCTGTGAAGGCAAATGCGCGAAGGCCACTTTGTATTTTTTTTTTTTTTTCATATTTCGTTATTTCAATCGATATGTAGGTACACATTTTGTTATAAGTATTTTGATGTTGTGAATTTCAATCTGTACTAATCAAAAGCTACTATTATCTTAAACAAAAGAGCCAAAACTGTTTAAGATTCATAGCACAACGGTCTTGATAGAATAACATTGTAAAGTTGTTTTATATGCAGTTAAATACTGTAGTCTTATCAAGTTATGTATCAATAAACTGCTTTGCGGGATTAACGGTTTAATTAATAAAATATATAACTAAACTTTAAAATTTAAGTTTTATTACTAGAAAAAAGTAAAGCGGTATTGTTTAGATAGTATTTGAGTTACGCCTCTAGTTTATCTCTAAACTTTAAGATTTTGTTTTGTTTCCATTAAAATAACGACTTCAAATTGGCTCAGTGACGGGGCCCTCCGCTGGCGAAGTCAATGGTCGCGGGTTCGATCCCCGCATCGGAATAAATACATATATGGATTACGAATATTTATTCGGTGTCTGGTAACCCCACCAGTCCGCATTGGACAAGCGTGGTGGGTGAATATCCGTTCCTCCAAAAATGGAGAAGCCCGTGCTCAACAGTGGAATATATATGGGCTGTTAAAAAAAATAAACTGGGGAAATGCAGAGCGAAATTCCCAAAACACTTTTACTCGTCGGTTTAATTTCAGATAACAAAATGTTATTGCCTCATGTCGTTGACTACGCTTATCAGGACGTTCTAAATGTGGTTGGTGTAATAATTAACATTAACGCTTCATTGGATCTGATTCCAATTAGTGGGCACAACTATAGCGAACAGTTTACATTTAAATGTTTAATATTATAAAAAAATAATAATAATTTTATCTACACATATTCACATTTCGGCGTTGCTGACAATCCGTCTACTTCACAGGCTCAGAGTCGCTCAGAGAGATACGAAGAGAGCTATGCTCGGAGTTTCTCTGGTAGATATGATTCGGAATGAACAAATCCGCCAGAGAACTAAAGTCAACGATATAGCCTTTTGAATTAGCAAACTAAAGTGGCAATGGGCTGGTCACGGTTGTCGAAGACCCGACAATCGTTGTAGCAAACGAGTGGTGGAGTGGAGACCGCGTCTCGGTAAACGTAGTGTGGGACGCCCCCCGCGCTAGATGGTGCGACGATCTGCGTAGGGCGGCTGGCAGAAACTGGATGCGTGAAGCCGAAGATCGGGCTAGGTGGCCTATGTCCAGCAGTGGATTGCCGCAGGCTTTTGATTGATATTCACATTATATAGTTGAAGAAATATTTAACATTCTTTTTAACAAATGCTTAGCTCAGTGATTATATTACCTCAATCCTGAGGAACTCTTCGAATTTCGACTGCAAGTTACATTTACTTTAAACACAAATATTATTTTTTGTGTCCTCTCATCGTAATTTGTGTAATATGTATTGCATCTTAAATACACTGTATCTAATTTTCCCCCAAATCATATTCTATTAAAATTAGTTGCACTAGATTAAAGATGTAACAGACGAAAACTGTTAAATATAATAAATAGGTCGACTACCAATACTGTCATTAATTTTTAAGGTTGCATTATGTTATAGCAAAGTAGGCAAACTTGCGTGTCACCCAGTAGTGAGGGATCATCGCCACCCATAGATATTTACATCGCCGGAGATATCACAAATGCGTTGTTGGTGAGCGTTTCTTTCGTAAACACTTACGCAGGTATCTTGAAATGGCATTTAATAGCACTCTACTCCAGCAATTATCTACTCTAAAAAAAAACCTCCATAGCTACCTAAACGTCTTTGAGCTTGTAAAGCAAAATGAAAGTGAAAAACTTGTATCTCAATTTATTTACTTTAGAAACAAGTATTCCTAAATAATATAGTAATTGAAAGCCTTCTTATATACACTTAATCTATAGCAACTTTATTTCCCGGCTCTTTTTTGTCGATATATGAACACTTTAGCTGCCTTTTTTCACGCACCATCTGTGTAATTTCGTAAATGTATCCTGAACTGTCTTTAATAAGCGATAACAAATGATAATATTATATCTCAGTTACACCCTTTCAATTGCCACTAATTTTAGAACGGGTTTATTTAGATGGAAATTTATAACATTGAATTTTACAGATGACACCTTATTAATATTTAACTGATTTTTTTATTGAAAAAAAAATTGATACTGACCGACAAAAATCAAATTTTCGTATATATTTTATTCAATTAATCAATCAACAGCCTGCGGCAGTCCATTGCTGGTCATAGGCCTCCCCCATGAAGCGCTACCTAATTCGATCTTCAGCTACAAGCATCCAGTTCCTGCCAGCCACGTTGCGCAGATCGTCGCACCATCTAGCCGGGTGGAGACCGCGTCTCAGTACGTTTACTGAGACGCGGTCTCCACTTCAGCAATCGTCTACTCCATCGATTATCGGATCTCCAACAAACATGCCTAGCCCATTACCACTTTAGTTTACTAATTTGAAAGGCTATGTCGGTGACTTTAGTTCTCTAGCGGATTTGTTCATACTGAATCATGTCTAACATAGAAACTCCGAGCATAGGCCTCTGAGGGACTCTGAGCTTGTAAAGCAGACTTATGTCTTTTATTATATGTACAATTTCGTATGACCTACTGTTACATAGTCTAAAGTGAGAGACTGACATTTATAAGATGATAATATAGTGTGTAACTATGACATTAAATAGTAATGATAATATAGGTGTAACTATGACATTAAATAGTGATGATAATATAGGTGTAACTATGATATTAAATAGTAATGATAATATAGGTGTAACTATGACATTAAATAGTGATGATAATATAGGTGTAACTATGATATTAAATAGTAATGATAATATAGGTGTAACTATGACATTAAATAGTGATGATAATATAGGTGTAACTATGACATTAAATAGTAATGATAATATAGGTGTAACCATGACATTAAATAGTGATGATAATATAGGTGTAACTATGATATTAAATAGTAATGATAATATAGGTGTAACTATGACATTAAATAGTGATGATAATATAGGTGTAACTATGATATTAAATAGTAATGATAATATAGGTGTAACTATGACATTAAATAGTGATGATAATATAGGTGTAACTATGACATTAAATAGTAATGATAATATAGGTGTAACCATGACATTAAATAGTGATGATAATATAGGTGTAACTATGATATTAAATAGTAATGATAATATAGGTGTAACTATGACATTAAATAGTGATGATAATATAGGTGTAACTATGATATTAAATAGTTTAATTTAATTATTTTCCATTTATATATTTTTTAAACCACTTGTAGAAATTAACTACGACTTCAGACGATAAAGTGGATTTTTTATGAAATGAAAAATGATATAGAAATTGGTTCGGAGCCGAACTTATATATCAAAATAATAGCTCCATCGTACTGCCAATGAATTGTGGTGGGTGATATATTTTATACGTTCTATCAATTTTTCCAACTTCGTATCGCATGTTATATTGTCGCCAAATAACACCCACCCGACGTATGAATTTATATTTCACACAGCACAGATGGCACAGACCATCATTATAGACAAGAAAACATAGAATGCGAAGACCGATTGGTTCAGTGGCGGGACCTTGCGCCCGCGGAGTCAATGGTTGCGGGTTCGATCCCCGCATCGGAATAAATATTTAGGATTTATAAATATTTATTCCGAGTCAGGTAACCGCCCAAACCGCATTTTCCTTTCCTGCCCTGTCATTTCCCTTCCCCTTTCTCTCCGCCAATCCACGGTCTGCCGTGCCAATAGATGCGTGGCTAGGGGCGAGCCTAGTCGCAAGTATTCCGATTGTCCCGGGATCGGGCTCACCGGGTACTATGGTGCCTTACCTCAGCATGCAGGGCTGCTGCTCTGCTGGGGCTGACCTCCATCCTCCCTTGCGGCTCGTGGGATTCACTTAACACGAATTTAATATACCTAATATGTTGAAAATGACGGCGACGTGGTTCGCCACCCGTCACGTCCTGAATCTGACGAGGGCGAAAAGCGACCAATGGAGAGCCGTTCGCTGCGATGATTGATAGCGGACGTAGCTCTGTGGTCTCTACCAACCCCTGCGGGGGATAGGCATGAATATATATAAAAAAACACAGAAACTAACAAACCATTTTACTATGACTATTTCCTGCGACTAATTCTGCCTCACATATTTTTAAGAGTTTTCAAATGTTGTGCAAGAAACCTAAATAGATTAGGCGTGTAACTGATTGGAACTTTTTGAATTTATGTAAATAAATTTAAACGCTAACATAAAGGCAGTATGTTCCGAATCAGGCAGCGGTCAGAAGACCCAAAATCATCTAGAACCACTAGCTCCGTGGGAAACGGTTGAATAACGGTGTCAGTCGCGTGTTGTATGTACTCAAAGGGGCAATCCACACCGGCGTTACCGCTATGCGACATGCGTAGATGCGTAGATGATAGTCGCAGTTGACATGCAACCATAGGATGGACAGATCCTTATTTTCAAGATTGACCAGGCAGCGTGCGTACATACACCGGCGCGTGGCAAAAAGGAGTGTTCCAATATGTAGTGCGGGTAGTTGAGGTATGACGTATGAGCTGGCGTGAATATCTGTGTCTCCGTCAAAACGAGCATGGTAGGTTAAGTCGTTTCAAGATGGTCATGTACGGCATTTAGATTGGCGTGGAGCCCTTTGATATTGCAAAAATCCAAAGAAAGCTTGGCAGGGGGTTCGGACGTACGCCTACTCTGCTTTCGCCCGGCTGATGGTCTAAGCTGAAATGTGCCCACTCCAGAATACGAAGGGCTTCCTGAGCGTAATGGTGCAAGCTCAGGGAAGGATTCTCCCACACTGTTGATGCAGGTACCCTCCTGGGGTATTACGCTTTCAAGTGCCGCGGCCATATTCGGGTATGTTTTGGGTCATCGGATCCCTCAATCAACACACGAAACGTGGCACAAAAAAAATATTTCCACTTTACGTAGATTTTCTATGAGAATGTGGTACTTCCCCGATCGAGCCGGACCCGTTTATTCTACCATGGCTCTACCACTATTAATATATAAACACCTTCTATCGGTTAAAGGACATTTGCATATAACAGACCCATTTTTACTTTTATATAACTACTATTTAATATATTTTTAAAAACCTATCTAAGTCATAGATAATATAGTTAAAAACACAACTTTTATACGAGAATAGATTATTATAATTTATTTACATTTATAAAATTTATTATCTTTCATTTATCACGTTGAAAGTTGTAGAAGTTAGCTAAATTTCGTAATTCATAAAGTCCACAAAGTTACTAAGACCTTAAAAACCTTCTTAAAAATGAAGTTCCTAAGGGCTAGCAAATTTGCATTATTCATTGTTTTTGAACAGATAAAGTCCATTTAAGAAATTAACTATTTTAATATTTATTTTAAAACATTACAACAGTCTTGATAAGATAATTCGATAGATAATTGTGAGAGATAATCATTCAATTAGTACGCTTGGATTAAGTGTCTAAAAATGATTATTATAGTTTAAAGAGAGTATAATCTAGATAAATGTTTTGTTATTTATATTTTATTAGGTATTTGTTGTTATATTTAATAAAGTGTTTAAGATTAATTGACTTAAGTTTTCTAAAAATTTAAATTGAATTAATAAAGATCCTTTCTGTATATTAAATAATTTTTAATATTATGATTTAGATCTTTTTTCAATTATTGAAATATGTGTGGTGAAATATATCACAAACGGAACATACCACAAGTAGAAATGATTAGAAGAAATATTGTTTAAATTTCGTATAGTAACAAATTATATATAGAACTTCAACAGTTAGAATAGTTTACAACACGGAAAATATCATAATTAGCGGAAAACAGACTCTAATTAGATCTAATCAAAGTTTATTTTTAAATATATAACTAACCTTTAAAATTAATAAAGTTTTATTTATTTTTAAAGTTCTAGACTATAGATGTCAGTCTCTACCAACTTGTATTGAAAGGAACATTTTTGATATAAATTCTTATATAATTTCTTATATATATATTCTTCTTTTTCATGGTCGTCATACTCTTGTCGGAGCAATCATGGTCGTCTCATGTTTATGAGAGTAGATAAGAGAGTAATAAGTATTCTTATAGAGTATTTAATTTAAGGTTCAGATTTGTACCTTGAAATAATGAAAACCATAATATAAAATATACATAATATAATAAACAATAATATAAATATATTAAAAAATACAAAAATCTAATTTTAAGTATGTAATCAGGAACTTTTTATTTAGGTTGCGGTGCATTTATTACATGACTTAGTTCTTTTTAAGATTTATTTTATTGTATATATATATATATATATATATATATATATATATATATATATATATATATATATATATGGATTATGTGTGTATGTCAGTATTAATGTCGTCACTGCGGTCCGCGATCTGACCACGTTGTTCTTGCTGAAAACTAGCGCCAGGTGCTCCGATAGAACGCCTGGCATATGCTGAGCAAGAACCATTTTATGACACTTGTTAGATTAAAATTATTTTATTTTGTTTATTTATTAAACCTTGATAAACCTTGATATATTATAATATTATCAATTAATTTGAAAAACCTTGATATTTTATAATATTATTAAGGTTTTAATTATAGAACTATAGAAATTGAAATAGAAAAACTTTACTTATGACACTTCTGTTTTATAATAACTAATTATAAAAAAGAAGTGTCATAAATAAGGTTTTTCTATCTCAATTTCTATGGTTCTATACCCCTCATTATTTAAAGAAGCTGCTTATACAGCTTAAAAATATAGCTTAACTGATTTAGATGCAAATATTATAGTCAGAGACATTATCAGTCTCAAATTTGATAAACTAGTAGGTACTCTAACTTTAAGCTTTGGTAGTCTGAAAACTTTTTAAAGTTGGTAATCTATTATGCTGAGTAATGATTTATAACTATACTGGAACTTGTTGACAGTATAATTTAGGTGGACATTTTCTGTCAGTTTGTCCATTGAAGTGAAAATTAAATTAACTATACAGTTCAATTATAATATCATATTTCCGTGAAATTAAGTTTAAGCTTTAGTAATGTAACGCAGTTTTTGTTTATGAGAAACGGTAAAGTTCAAAAGCTCCCTGCTTCGTCGTTATTTTATGAATTTTAAAGTTATGGATCATGTTTTTCGGCTAACTACAAATATAAGAAAGGAATAAATATATATGATTAAGACTGTTCAAGCTTAATTTTAGAGCGGCTGTTCAGTCTGAAGGTGGCAACAAAACGGCCATTTCACGAGCAGCGATCGTGTTGAATTCAATGCCAAAGCGACTGACAGAATGTGTGCACGGCGCGCGTATTTAGCATTACCGCTTAATTATTTTATAAACCTATATAACTATATATTCTACAAACAATTTGTGGGTGTTTTAATTTTAATCGCCCACAAGTTTATTTTTTACGGGATGGGAAGGTAAACGAGCAGGCGTGTCACCTGATGGAAAGCAACCAATGCCGCCCATAGATATTTGCCGTGCCATAGGCAGTCTGGAAGCACTGCCGACTTTTAAAGAAAGTGTTATTATGGGAGTGGGAATGGTAGGGGGTAGAGGGTGGGGGAGGATGTTCACCGTACGTAGTGCGGTAGGTAAGCTACCACTCAGACGCCGGTTTTCTTCGAAGTGTGGTACTTCCCTGGGCGAGCCAGCCCATTCATGCTACAAACAAATATTATGCGATTCTTGATAAAGTGTTCATCTGCAGCGTGGATCTACCACTGTTAACAAGTTTTGGCGAGCGTGAGAAATTATGTACAATACTCGAATACGAAGAATTTACAAGTTAACGTGGGGGTTACGAGACGTTATATTACAAAAAGGAACGAAATTTTGATCATCATATGCATTGCATCGGCGTCTTAGAATTATTTAAGTAGTAAATTGTACCTCCTTATAACCGAGATGTACAAGATATAAATACATAACCGTAGATCATGTTTTTGAAAACGAATATTTCGTATATATACGTGACTCATGAATATCAACGCAATTCTATCCATAATATACTACATTTTCATAAATTACCGAAAAAACTTAGGTTATCCTAGCCGAGACAGCTTTACCAATCTCTTCTGATAAATCTAAATAAAAAATGTACGTGATAGATATTCTTGTGAGCGTACAACCAGAAGGTGCTCTGTTGACAGAAGCCTCTTTTATCCAATGGATAAGTGGTTTTGTTTACGATTGGACCAGAATTTGGTAGCAGAACCTTCAAGGCACAATAGAAAGAGACAAATTACGTCTAGAGTCCTGAAATGTATTTAATGCTTATAACAAGTTTTTAGTTTCTACCGGGATTTCAATCCAGAACACATTAAACTAATCAAACGGATTGCCTAATGAAAAAAAATACATTATTTTACTTTTATTTTCTTACTTTATTTTTAGTAGAACAAATCATAACTAGTCGTGTATTAGTTTTCAAAACTTGTCACAGGCAATAGAAACAAAAGTGTAACAGATGGATAAAGTGATCATTCAATTTGTTTCACGGTGAGAGCCACAACAATTCTGTCAGTTATACTTAACTAGAACATTTATTGACGTAGATTTCCTTTCTAACAGAAAACTTTGTGGGAAGTGTGTGAAGAACAAGTTTCAACTGAAACGCAAAACCGAAGAAATATTTATAAAGTTTGTTTGGGACGCGATATTGTATTGTACGAATCTTAAGAGTGGTTTAAACCATTATTTGAATTTATGTACTAAATTTTCTTATTTATTAATTATATGAGAGTGTAGCTACCTACACAAGAACAAATTCGCGGAACACTCTTTGTTACTACGCATTCGCGGAATGCGCTTTGTTACGCCGCATTCGTGGAATGCGCTTTGATTCTCCGTATTGGTGGAACGCGCTTTGTTGCTGCACACGTGCAGGTACAACTGCGTTCCCCGCACCCCGCGCTCTTCTCTCGCTATTCATCAGTTGTATATATAATAGGTCCACTTGGGTAAAGAAATGTAAGAGTTAGTATGTTAACTGCAAAGTGATACAAGAGGAGTCTGGTTTAATACTCTTTTTTCTTTACACAAGTAGACCTATTACATATACAATAGATGAATGGCGTGAGAAGAGCACGGGGTGTGGTCCCCTACACGCGGTCGTGTCTGCACGTGTGCAGCAACAAAGCGCGTTCCAGGAATGTGGAGAATCAAAGTGCAGTCCACGAATGCGGCGTAACAAAGCGCATTCCGCGAATGCGTAGTAACAAAGCGTCTTCCGCGAATTTGTTCTTGAAGTATATATTCTGTAGTAGGTAGCTACAAGAGAAACAAATGTTCGCTTATAAAGCTATATATGAGAATTAGTTTCTATTATATTAGAGATAAAAAGTGAGTGAAATTCACGTATTATTTACAATTATTAATGTTTGCTTGATACGGACTCAAGCCAACACTGAAGCTGATACTTTCCTTCCAATAGTTAAAGCATGAATAAATGCACTACGACATTATTAATTTTTATATTATAATTATTCTTATATAAATAGGGCAGTTATAATGGCGGTTAAATGAGTTTTAGCCGTGGTTTCTGTATCTCTCATAGAAGCTATTGAGAATGAATTTTAAAAGTTGCGCATTGCCTTGGTGCAATCAATAAACAACTACATATAAACGTGGAGTTGAGTATCCTAATTATAATTTTGCGCCATAATCATAATTTTTGTTTTAAATCACAGTGCCATACTAGTTTTATTAGTGTCGTAAGGATCATTAACATATTAATATTAATGATACCTATGGCACTAATAATTTATATGACACTAATAACACTAATAATATATAAGTACTTTTTGGTTCAAAAATTATTTCCGAGTACATAATTCGCAAAAAATTCTTGAACCAGTAAGTACTTATTCTGATGCGAGAATCGAACCTTCGATCCTTGTTTTAGAAAGCGAACTCTTCTCCATTTCATTCGTCCAAAGTTTAGTTTATAATGTTAATAAAAATAGAAATGCTTATTATAATGCGTTCGAATTACGTTCAATATTTAGAAGTTAAGTTTTAAAATAGAAAACTTTTAAACTTTATTTTGATCCCATCTTAATAAATAATGGCAATGGATAAAATAAGTTTTAAACTCGAGCGATTACCCTTAATTGTACTTTGGTTGTTAAAATAAGCCCTCAGGTCATTAAAACTGTTTGAACTAAATAACGAACTGTAACGCATAATTTAAATATAACTAGCCATTTTATTGTCGGCATTATTAAAGTTAGATTTATTTAAATTTAACGAAATAAAAACTTCTTTATACAATTACACTCTTACAAAATTTATTTTGAAAAGCCATTTTTTTTTTACCTACCACTCTTTCAGCAAATTGATTCTATGTAGAAAAACACCAAAATTCCACAATTTTACACAACTACCATATCACATAAAACTATATATGAAGTTCAAATCAATACATATTTTTATAGCGCCCATAAATGTCTCGTAGCTGAGTATTGTGAGGCATTTCTGGGAGATGGATTTTTGGTCATCACGCGTGTTCAAAGCAGAGTGCCACTAAATTCAGATTTGGAATAAATACTTGTATTATAAATATTTATATACATGTAATACATATTTATCCTAAAGTGAAATTGAATCCATGACTATTGATTCAAAGCGGTAACTCTGCCACTGAGTCTTCTAGGTTTTCAATATTAGGCTTATATAATCCTTCCTTTCGGAGTTTTATTATAATAACTTCAAGATGTACCTACTACATTTTGATATTGGTTATTTTCTTTTGGCAATCCTCCAGCGAATGGAGCCAGATATCAAATACGGTATTATTGCTACTTATCGTATCTTTTAACACCCTTCAAGGATCTTATTTATTACTTGCAAAAGATAACAACCATGTATTTTATAATTAAATGTCTTTTCCAAGAGTGTTAATACCTACTTTATTCTACTTGCACAACCTTAAAAAAAGTAATATAATAATAATAATAGCCTTTATTCAGACAGATTTCATACACTTATATATTACATATAAATTTACTAAGTTTATACCACCTGTTTGTGCCTCTATTGACAAAAGCCTCTTTTTTTCTGTCGTTAGCAGCCTTTATTTCGTCGGCCCATCATATAGATGGCCTTCCTCTCTGTCCCCAGTGAACCAGTTTATTATTTTTTTGACCACTTTTCGTTTCTTCTGATAGTGTGAACAAAGTAAGAAATAGTTAAAAAAGTCACACACATTCACATTCTTGTTATCTGCCTACTGTGGATTTTGTAAATACAAAATAATTAAATAATAACGTCACAATAATCCCACAATCAATTCTTAAAATATAACCTATGATTTCATCTGCGTTTACTAACAAATGAATATAAATATTATAAATTTTTGATACTTGTTTTATATTAAATAATTGTTATGGAATTCCACAACCGCACAACTCTCCGTAAAGAAAAATTTCATCCCCACCATCTGGATGAGTGGCGATCTACTACGGTGCGTTTATCTCGAAACTTCTTTCCACGTACCACCAGTTTGTGGAATCAGCTACCCTCGGCGGTCTTTCCGAACCGTTACGACATTGGAACCTTCAAAAAACAATTATACCTACCTAAAAGGCCGGCAACGCTTCCGCGACTCCTGCGGTGTCGAGGTTGCGCCCGTGCGCGGCGTTGATTGCTTTCCATCAGGCGACACGCTTGCTCATTTGCCCTCCTATCCCATAAAAAAAAATGGAAACTGATGCCAACAAAAAAGATTATTTTTATTTAAGTATAAACTTACTATCTAAAGTTATTTAAATTCCAGCAGCGGTAGAAAATGAAATACAACACTAGAAAAACCGGTTAACTTTATTTAGCAAGAAAATAGGAAAATCCCAATCAAATCCCGGTTGTAGGAAACAAGGGTAATTTGGATGTCATGCCGAATAAATATGCATAATGAATACATAAATTATTCTTGTGACAACTTCCGTAATTTCTTTAATTTATGCTGTACCCCCATTGAAGGCATGAATTGACATCACAATCATATTTATTGACTTAATAAAGATATATAGTTCGATTTTATTTTTAATTTTCACTTTTTATATTAAAATATATTTTCATTATCATTATAAGTCTATGGCAGTCCACTGCTGGATATACCTAGGCCTTCTCCAGAGCGCGCCACTTAGCCCAATCTTCGGCTATAGGCATCAAGTCTCTGACAGCTGCCCTGTAGAAATCACGGCTTCACCTAGTTGGGCGTCCTACGGATCTAGCGCTCCAACGGTTGTTTTCTACCTCGAAGAGCTATATCACTGACATTACTTCACTGTTCTACACTCTCTTGTATCTCTATTTTCTTACTTTATTTACACTTACGTCGGCGGATAACGAGAGTACATAAACATATTACTCATAATAATATAAATACCATATATAGTCTAAATATTAACTTAACTGCTAGACGTTATAATTTCCATCTTAAATATTAAAGTAACAGCAACTGCTTCTGATGCAAATCACGAAGGCGCTCAACATAATAACAATTAAGTGGTCTCCCTCAAAGCTGTTCGTATTGTTGCTTAACTTTGGTAATCACTTCAGGCAATGAAACGCGCCGTTCCCATAAATGCTTTTTGCGTGAGTGGCATAACGTATGTTATACGCACTTATACTATTTATAAGTTTCGTCAAATATTTTTTATTTATTTCACATTAATAAACTTGTAAAGAATAATAAAGAACTACATATAACATTAATCGTAGTGAATAAATTCTTTAGTTCTTTAATATGAATTGTAATAAACCTAATTCGTTAAAAAATGACGGCGACGTGCTTCGCTATCCATGACGTCCTGATTCCCACGAGGGCGAGAAGCGACCAACGGAGAGCCGTTTCGCTACGTTGAATGTGAGAGAAAGGATCGACGAAAAGATGGATGAGTTTGGAGAAAGTGAGGAAGGTGTGCCGGAATCGTGACGGATGGAGACTGTGGCCTCTGCCTACCCCTACGGGAAACAGGCGTGACAATATGTATGTATAGTCGGTATGTATGTATAGACTTGTAAAAATTAATAAAGAACTACATATAAAAATTCATCATAATGAATAAAATATATTGATAATCTAGACTTTAAATTCTTAAATGTTTTTCGGCACAAAAGTTAAAAACTGCCATATTTTTTCATAGTCATTTTAATATATTCATATGTAAGGCAATTTTTTTTCGGGACGTATAGATATTTTTTTAGGTTTTAAAAAAGTGATAATTAACATAAATTAAGACTAAAAGTAATTTTTTTCTGCATACTGAACATTTGTTACAATATTTTGCTCTTACGTATTTATTTTTATTCCATTAGGTCTTTAAAATATAATATTTTATAAATACATATATTTTTATTTCACAGCCCATATATTAAACTACTCTACTAGTATCGGAATAAATGTTTGTAAGCTTGTATAGCTTACAAATATTTATTCCGATACTTACATGAATTATTAATCCCGATGCGAGGATTGAATCCAGAACCATTAACACCGTAGGCGGCAGCAGAAGCCGTAACGTACCGGAACAGAGGCAATTAGTTGTGTTAATAAATATTTGATTGTTATTAAATAATCGTGTGTGTTTTAATATTGATTGTTATTGAATAATAAATATCTAAAGACAATCAATTTTAAAATGACTTACAAACTTTCTTAGGGCCATGATTATAATTGATTTGACTACTTTCTTAGGTCGTTAATATGTATTTCAGGAATAATTACACTTATTTTAAAAGTTAATGACAACGTTGCAAATTTAGATATTTGTTTTAATTAAATTCAATTTCCTATATTTTATTGGAACATAATAAAAAAAGGCAAAAACAAAAATAAAACGGATTAATTTACAATCACGCTATTAACTAAGGTTTGTGTGTTCAAGTGTGTACATTTCTATTATATTATGTACCTTACGTGTATGTGATATGAGTATTAAATGTAAATAAAACTGTTTGCAGGAAAATCGAACGTAGGAGTAAAAAACAATTTTTGATTTTAAAGTAGAATTGAAATTTGAAATAAGAATTCAACGCCACTGATATAACTTAGCGGGAAGTCTTTTAACATAGAAAACAGGAGCGATAGTATATACTATGTATCTATATATTATTTATAATATTATATATTATATATATAATATTATATATTATATATATATATATATATAATATAATATAAATATATATATATATATTATATATGTAATGACATTATATATAATTGTAATGTAATTACAATTGAATTAAAATTTAACTTGTAACAATTTGTCTGAATAAATCAATAAAAAAAGCCTCCGATCATTGATATTAGATTTATAAGCAAAATCTTTTGTGATTGAAAAGAAAATCTGCAGAAATCGTTTTCAATTTTATTATAAGCTGAAGTTACAAAAAATATATAGTATGTATACTTAGTGAAATGATTAAATACAATTTAATGTAAATTATGTTTCTATATCTAGTAGTAGTTTCTATTCTATCTATAAAGCATATCATATATAATATATGACGTTGATTTAATTAGCAAAATCTGTAATACTAAAACAATTTATTTTTCTCACATCTCAATTGTTATGTCATTACACTATTAATCTTACAACCTAACTTATCGAATACTCTCTAATTACCTCTTTTTCTACCAAAAGTACGAATAATTTTATAAAAAATTCTCAAACTAAGCAAAAAAATCGATTATTTTTGTTACTATAAAGTGTACTCATACGGACTTTCAAATTCTGGTAAGAGTGATACAATTGCTTGAAATTCTGAATATATGAATCACAGTAAAAAATAAACTATTTTATCTTCTATATGAAAAAAATATTACAAATTATAATAACATTCCCGAAATAAAACATTTTTTATTTTAGTGAACGTCACACAATCCCTGAGTTTTATTTCCTTTTTCTTAGCTATCAAATCATAAAGAAGTCTCGCAATAAGCTACCACATGCCGGGTGAAACAAGCCCCACAGTTTATGTCCCTAGTCAAGTAATATAACGCACAGCGTGGCGTCACAATTCCGTGTGATTTTAGGACGTTGTTGTTCACTGTTTTGTTACAAGTAAAGTGTGCATATTTAAATGACAAAGTTAATATTTATTGATTTATTCAGACAAATTGTTACAAGTTAAATTTTAATTCAATTGTAATTACATTACAATTATATATAATGTCATTACAATATAATATATATATATATATATATATATATATATATATATATATATATATATATATATATATATATATATATATATATATATATATATATATATATATATATATATATATATATATATAATTATATTGTAATAACATTATATATAATTGTAATGTAATTACAATTGAATTAAAATTTAACTTGTACCGATTTGTCTAAATAAATCAATAAATAATAAATTTGTCATTTAAATATGCACACTTTACTTGTAACAAAACAGTGAACAACAACGTCCTAAAATCACACGGAATTGTGACGCCACGCTGTGCGTTATATTACTTGACTAGGGACATAAACTGTGAGGCTTGTTTCACCCGGCATGTGGTAGCTTATTGCGAGACTTCTTTATGATTTGATAGCTAAGAAAAAGGAAATAAAACTCAGGGATTGTGTGACGTTCACTAAAATAAAAAATGTTTTATTTCGGGAATGTTATTATAATTTGTAATATTTTTTTCATATAGAAGATAAAATAGTTTATTTTTTACTGTGATTCATATATTCAGAATTTCAAGCAATTGTATCACTCTTACCAGAATTTGAAAGTCCGTATGAGTACACTTTATAGTAACAAAAATAATCGATTTTTTTGCTTAGTTTGAGAATTTTTTATAAAATTATTCGTACTTTTGGTAGAAAAAGAGGTAATTAGAGAGTATTCGATAAGTTAGGTTGTAAGATTAATAGTGTAATGACATAACAATTGAGATGTGAGAAAAATAAATTGTTTTAGTATTACAGATTTTGCTAATTAAATCAACGTCATATATTATATATGATATGCTTTATAGATAGAATAGAAACTACTACTAGATATAGAAATATAATTTACATTAAATTGTATTTAATCATTTTACTAATTATACAAACTATATATTTTTTGTATCTTCAGCTTATAATAAAATTGAAAACGATTTCTGCAGATTTTCTTTTCAATCACAAAAGATTTTGCATATAAATCTAATATCAATGATCGGAGGCTTTGTGCGTGATGCGAGTCGATTTGTATTGTATACGCTAACGTATGCAAATTTATTTGAACGGGAGAACGATACAAAAATGTCACTCAAAGTTGTCATAGTTACTATTTAAAAGTGTAGTAAAAAGAGGCAAAAACATCGATAGTAAAAGTTAGGATGAAGTAGAACTATTTATCCTTCAATGTTATCTGGATGCTAATCTGCTCTGGACAAGCATGGTAATGTTCATTTCTACAGGGAAATGTATAATATATGTGCGAGAAATAAATATACAAAAATATCACGAGATATGCTCCTGTAGGCCTTTTGTAACTGATTGACCTATCCTCCTTCGATACGGGCCAAGCTTTTCGCTACTTTTCCTTGCTGTCATGTTTTCCCCGGTTAAGACTTTCTGCTTTTCCCCGGTTAAGAATTTCTTTTCTCGACTTTTCAACGTTGTCCATCGTAACTTAGAGCTTCTACACCCTGTAGCGTTTGCAATGGGCAAAGGGATATCCTTACTACATGAGTTAAATCTTGGGGCAATTGACAGCAAGATTCAGCTCCCCCGATCTTTGCGTGTCACAAGAACTGTGCGCTTTATGGCGTGCTGAGAAGACTGTACATCTTCTCTAATTATAGCATCATCGTGAATCTTTGGTGGGATACCAGCAGTCCTTTTGGAAGCTATAGCGACACAAGAACCTCTTCCTTTTTTTGACGAATTTTTAAAAGACCTAAGGTCAATATTATTATTCTATATCTTCTGATTTCTTTACTTTTAATAATTTTAGTAAGGTATAGAGTATGAGTAAAATGAAACTAAAGTAGCATAAAAACATTTAAAATTAAACCAAATTGCGGTCCCTTAATTGCAGTCGGTGTTATACCAATCGTATACAAACCACATCGGGAACGCTGACATTTAATTAAGTTCTGCATTTTATTCTCTGGAGGATGAAACTGGAATATAATTTTAATATCGACGTGATAGATAACGTTACGTACTTGTTATAATTTTTAGGCTAAAAATATAAATATCAGTAAATTACTGCTTATAGTGACATCACTTGTCGTATTAAATTTTGTTATCAGACGAGTATTTATTATTACTGTAATATTTTTAATACTATTGTACAATACATAAAACCGTAAAGGGCCGTAAGTGATATAAATAGACATACTTATCACAATTTCCTTTACAGGAGAGTTGTTTCCAAAATTAGCTATTTAGCAAGGAAAGACTGCTAGCGTTTTTATTACTACATTAAGTTATAAACGATATTAATACTATCAAAATAAATATTCTTTATAAAGAACATTAAAATGATAACACTTTATATTATGAAAGTAATTATAGTCCTTAACGTGAGGTGTGTGGGTGAACGGCAAATAGGGCCACTCAATTTATTTCCGTGAGTGCGTGACGATTATGAGAGGTAATCAGTAAACGTATAATAGTGTTTACATGAATAAGAATACCTATGATCCCCAATCCGCTTACCAAGCGTGGCAATCATGGCAACTGTACTCATTTTTGAGAGCGGTCAAAATTAGTGTTCAGTAGAAAATATCTAAAAAATCAATCAATAGTCCGTGGCACTCATCTACTAGACAAGAATCGCCATCTAGCGCCATCATTGAGCGAAAAACGGCCACAATACAAGCAAGGGAATGAAAAAGTGATTCTAGTGTATGACAACGCTCGGCTTCATGTTACCAAACCCAATAAAACCTACATGGAAACGCTCAAATGGGAAGATCTGCCTCACGCGCCATTTTCTCCACATATTACGCCGCCCGATTATTACTTGTTTTGTTCGATAACACATGATCTGGCTGATCAGTAGTTTCGCTTATATAAAGACATCGAAAAATGACTTGATTGGTGAATAGCCTCAAAAGTCGAACACATTTATTGTAACGGTATTCGAGTTCTGCCAGAAAAATGGGCTTGCGATGGGCAATACGTTGAATAATACATATGTATGTAAGCATTTTTGCACAATTACATTGCATTTTTATATAAAAAAAACTAAGCTGTGCACATAATACCTAAATCTAATCAGCTGGACTCAAAGGGTGACCAATGACGAGGTTCTCCGACAAGTCAAGCAAAAACGTGAACTTTTGCAGACCGTCAAAGATAGAAAAGTTGCTTACCTAGGTCATATCATGAGACATGACAGTTACAAATTGCTACAACTGATCATGATGGGAAAAATCGCGGACAAAAGACAAGTTGGTCGAAAAAGAAAGTCTTGGCTACGTAATTTCAAGGAGTGGACCGGGATAGCGAGCGCTCCAGAACTGCTGCACCTCGCGAAGAAGGAGGAAAGTTGTATTGAATTGGCTGCCAACCTTCGCAAGTCGGAGAGGCACTCTTAGCAGAAGAAGAAGTGCACCTAAAATATAAAACGTTTAAGAAGTAATACAGTGAGATTACGACGCCTTGAATATACGTATATCGCGTAAAAGAATAAACGAAATGCTGATTAACTTCAGGTTTGTTATAATTTTTAGAATGCATATAAACTGAATATATCACTAGCAATGTTTCAGTTGCGGATTACCGGACACTGCGGTTACAAATTCATATGCATCGTGACATGTGAAATGACACCTTTCGTGCCAAAGACATGCGCCCTGCAGATAAATGAAAAGCAGTATATGGTCGGCCTAATTATTAGAATACGTAAATATGCGTATATTTTATAAAAGAAACTGGTTTTCTCTGATAGTCAAGAGTATTTTTTATAAAGCAATTCTTAAATTAGTTTTTTGAGGTGAACACAAACTATCATATAACCATTGAATCCACTTTAAGATTATTTGCTTGTTAGATGGCATCAAAAATAAACAATGTTCTTTTTTTGATTGTGCTAATAAGACCAACGTTATTTGGCTTTTGAACAGTATAACAGCACTATACAGAATTTATTTGGAGATAAACAGGGAATCTTAGGTTTGGTCTACGTTCAACGGTCATCTAAATAATAAGAGTACTAGAGACGAATTGCCTAAGTATATCATTCTATTTACATTGATTTGTAATGGAATGAAGGTATCGATCGAACAGCCAATCCAATTCATCTACTGTTGTTTTTGAATGAGGTATTCTTGGAGAGTTGGGTAATTTTTTTTTCTACGTCCCTAAGAAGGCGGTAATGGAGAAGAAGGAGGAATTAATACGGTAGGGAAATAAAGAAAAAGGAAAGGAATTGGACTTTTGGATCACTGCACTAATCGCATAAGACGCGGTAACACGGAAAAATGTTATATCACGCTTCAAGCCGATGTATTGTTAAAATAATTTCCTATTCACAGTTGAAGAAGAACGTTTTTGATATTTAATATCAACTTAGATCATATTTTGGAAAATTAATTGGTCCCCTAAGAACCCTGCCATAAGATAATTATTTCATTGGAAACGCAATTTACATTCAATGTTTTCCCTTGCATCAAAAGCGACTGCTGCTTATGACAGGCAATTCGTCTTTTGAGATCTTATTATTTTGTGAATTTGGTATTGACAAACACAATATGGTATTAAATGACATGTTAAAACGATATTTGTGTCTTATAACACCAATATTAATAAATTTTTATTTAGTTTTTGCTATATAAGTATATTTTAAAAAGATATATTCTACGTTAGAATCGGACATTATTTAGTGTATTACATTAATATAACTGCGGTATGTTTAAAAAAAGGAGTGTACTATTTATAACGCTAAAATTAATAAAGAACTTTAATTTTTACAAGATTTTCATAATTAATTTTTTTTTCATATGGCCCATATTATAGCCCCTATTCTCGAGAAACTAGTTTACCACGCTTGTCCAAGTAACTATAGGCTATACATATGCAGTTACGGTTAGCTAACAAAAATTATATTTTTGTTAGGTATTATATAATATAGTTGTTAAAAAAATTATATATTCAACTTTCGAAATAAGCATCGATTTCATATAAGAATGCTGTATGAAAGTGTCGTCTTATCCGGGAAAATAACACTATCGAAAAGATCGACTTCTGAGTTTACTACTCAATCGCTACTGCGGTTATTTAGGTTATATTTGAGAGCTTAAGCCTAACCCCTTATTCCTTCTATTATTTCCCCTACTCTATTCTCTTATCCCTTTATCCCCCTTTTATCCCTATTTCCTCTCTTTATTTTACAAACGTAGACATTACTGGATCTGCAACCAATCTGGTGTTATATATATACGTCTATGGTTGGTGATTAACATAATTATTGTAAGTTAATCTGCTTCGTCGTTGGACTATCTCTCCCAAAAAATAATCAGATGAATGAATTTGATAAGATCGATTTTCACGGTTCCAATTGACTTGATACAATAATCCATGCCTTAGATATAGTCATCTACAACGCCACAGATGCATTACCGATCTTAAAATTACAAATTTAAGGGTAACTATATAATAGACAATTGTAGTCTGGGCAGACCTAAATGGTTGGTATTGTCATGGGAAAATTCACCTGATATTTTTTTTAAATAGAGAATGTGATATTTATGTGAACCTTTTTACTACATATCATTATTTTTTATCCAACAATGTCAAGGTATAAAAACAAATATTTGTTAGTTTTTTAATATTTTTTGTTTGTTTTGTTGTATAAACTTTTAATGATATCGCAACAATTGTTTCCCATGAGAAATCAAAACAATATTTTGAATGCAGAAAGAATGTGTTAATTTAATAAAAATAGTTTTTATTTATCTTTATATCACAATTCAGATTTCCTACTACACTAAAAACATTACGGACACGCATAATACAACACGTTTTTATTCACTCTGACAACCTAATAAGCTCAGTGACGAAGTTATCGCTTCCGAAGTTAATGGTGACGTGTTCGATGCTCACACCGGGCTTATACACTATACACGTATGGCTTGAATATCTCGCGAATCCGACTTGGACAGATATCGTGAGTTAATTTCCATTTCTCCAGAAGTAGGGAGACTTTGTCTCCAGCAATGGAAAGTATATGGATAGTAAAAAAAGAAATTCTGCAGGTCCTTGTTTGTTTATATAATATATGTAATTAGGCAAGTTACATTATTTTTAATTTGAGAGTTAATGATGAAATTATTATAAACTAATAAAAAAATCAAAAGGAACGAACGTTTTTTATAACAACTTCTGTTTGAATGCTAGGGCATGAATTGACCGATTCGAATTATTAATAAAAGAACCCTTTCTCGTACCAATTCAATTTGAATAAAAAGAAAGTTTCCTGAAATAAAAAATGCAATTAAACTTTTTATGGTCTTTATAACTTCCCGTCAGCGTGGTTCTTCTTAAAAATTATTAAAACTTGAACTTGCAACTGTTGTTACTGGCAACGCTTTTGCTTCTGATGTCGCAGAAGTCTATGGTTCGCGTATATTGGTTTCCATTAGGCAATATGCTTACTTGTTTGCTTCCCTATTCTATAAAAAACATTTATCTTGATCAGAAGTTTCAAATGAGTTTTATTTTTTAAATCCGTGGATGTTGAAGTTAACGGAGTTGGGAACTAAGAATCCGTATCTTTTAGATAAGAATTTTTACAATTTCGAATACGGCATTGGCGCTCACTCAGCTATGATGAAACATCTTTATGTTGGAGAACAGGATGAAAGGCATAACAAGTCTAACGACCCAGATTGGAGCCTCAAAGCGTATACTCCATGCATACGTGCATAAAAATACGCATGATCTAATATTATATTTGTTAATATTATACGTATATAGTAATATTATACATATATTTTATAATATATAATAGAGATGCTTATGTCCAGCAGTGGACTGCCGCGGTCAAGTGATGACCTAGTCCGAGATAAAAGGTTTGATGTATGTATTTTGATATGTTCTATTGTAAGAAATACCTACTTGAAGCTACCACCTATAACTAACAAGTGTTTGTAATTAATAAAAACTCCATAAATTAATAAGAGAATCAAAATAACATCGCCCACTTTGAAATTTTTCACATATATATTGTTTTGTTCTAATTTGGTCATTATACCCTTTACTGTGTCTCTCAGCAAAGAATAGGGCCAACTAATTTTTTCCTGTCAGGTGTCATTCAAGACGACTATAAAAGCAAAGATTAGTAGTCATCTGTCGATGATTATAATCATAATGATGATGATATAGTGAATTTTTATGGCTTTATTGGTGATAATGGCTTACATAAAACATTAACTTTCTTTAACTAATGCGATTATTTCAAAATTTAGAAATAATGTATTCCATTTCTTTATTTGCAGTAAAAAAAAACCTTATATTTTTACTTACTGCCACACTATATATTTTTACGATACTCCTTGACTCGAAAAAACATACTCTGAGGGCAACAGAGCAAACAAATACACGCCGATGTCGGTTTAATATCAGAATTTTCGGCTCCAAATATATGTCAGTGGCCGTAACGCTATTACACATTTAATTTTGGCTTTAAATTATAAAACCGGTTACGCCTAGTTTTAATAACAAGTGCTTTATTTTAATAACATGCACTTAATGCTTATAAAGCATCGTTATATACGAGAAATAACTTTACCCATTATGCAATTTACAGGGTACAAAAGAGGTATGCGTTTGTGGAAAGCAATTTATCTACGTAACAGCTACAAAAGGACTTTAGTGCCGTAATAATTATTTAATTTGTAATTTTTAACGACTTCTCAAAGGCCTGTGTAATGTGGGTTGCTTACGATAACTTGCTTTTTTTATAAAAAATATAATAAAATTAGCACAATAGTTTCATATCAAATTTATGGAACGTGGAAAATAAAATTTAATAAGCTGGGTGTCATAGGAGGAAACGACGTGACTAAAAAGCGTATAAAAAGCAGGTAGCAGCAGTAATAATTTGAGGCCGTGAGTTCATATCCTCCATTGAACCAGTTCTACGCACAAACATTATTAGTTTAGTTGGAATGTTTTTATAAGAATTCTGCTATTATTAAAAACATTGCAAATCTCGTTTTTTTTAAAAAAAAAGCAATCTGTGAACCCCAACTCACTCGTCAAGCAAAAGTGAGCTAGAAATATGTATGTACATTTTCAGTGTAGGTGTTATATTAAATAGTAAATAAATTTACAAATATATATAAAATGTTGTAAAACTTTTTGAAAAATAATAAAATTTATCAAATTTCACAATAAACTCTATTTAAACCTCAATCCAGTCCATCAACCTTGATCTTGACAACTTTATTTAACGTCATCGGTTCAGGCCTTTAATCATATAACCTTAAGATGAATTCATGAATTTGACATGAACTATTTATTAGTAAAATGGTTTTCTTATAGCTTGACAAATAATTTTTAAATATATTGGCTTTACTATTAAGAATAAAAATATATAGCTTGGCTGTAAAACTTAATAATATTTCTTTAGACATTAATGAAACTCCTAAAATAAAAATTCTTTATTTTTCTCAGAAGATAACTAGAAGAGAATGCTGAATTTTTTTATATTAGATTTAGGTAAACGAGCGAGCAGGTCACGTAATCATCACCACCCACAGACAACTGCAATACTTAAGACATTACAAATGTCCATGGCTACAACGTTATAATGGCCGACGGAATGGAATACGGATGTAGTGCCATAGGTAAAGTAGCTATTCGTGTACCACCATTCTGGCTAGAAGAACCAGTTTTGTGGTTTTCATAATTACAGACTCAGTAAGCCTTAGGAAGAATAAAGGCCGATTCAACAAATGTTGTCTGTAATTGTACTGTCATGTAATTAGACGACTGGAATATCAATACAGTTTAGGGGTAAAAGATATTATTGTATTAATACTCGCCGGTGGACAATGAATACAATAAAATTAAAGCACAGCTCATAGCAAGATTTTCAGCGTCACAAGAAAATAAATAACACCAATTAATTTAGAATAAGGGTATACACAATGGGAGAGGATGAAGGATTTATATATAGAAGTAGTTGGTTCATTTACGTACGTAATGTTATAACTATTATTATAACGAAATTCTTTCTGTTTAACGCCGATATTAAATTAGTAAGAGGATGTAATGTAAATATTTAGTAAAGTGGTCCCCAGAGCCTGCCATGGTTTTTTAATTTTTTCAAACTGTTAATTTGAAATTATTGAATTTTCATCAGTTTTTTTTTGATTTATTACAATGAGGTATCATAGTATAATAAAACTAGAGAATGATGAAATTCGTAGTTTACAATAAGAAGCTTATTAAATTTTATTTCCTACAACACGAAGCATACACAAAGGACCATTGTTTTTCCTCTAATGTTCTAATATATCGCTGTCTGCTTTTAACCCTGTACAAAAGACTAGGGAACATAAAGGATTTATTTGATATTTTTCTTTGTTTGTGCAATTGTAGTTGAAATGCAGTTGTAAATTAGACTTACCATAAGTACAAATACGCTTAGGTAGTTTTTAAATATCAAATATAAATACCATTCAATATAGTAATAATATAATATAAACAGAGTAAGAAAAATCAATAATTGTGTACTCATAAACATGGAACATCACTAACAGTAACAGTGACCTTTGGACGTCATACTCTCACAAATCAGGGGGGTTGCTGTAATCTTCATACTAACTAGGGGATTGGGGTCGCATATCACTATTAATTATACAGTTGATCGCTACTACCCCTCCACTGGCATTTGCTACCATAGTCACTTTGTACGGCATACAGGCATACGAATGATAGTAGTAGAATAGTATTTTACAAAATTAAAGATTTTTATATTTTTATATTTTTAATTTATATTTTATTATGACTGCGATCAACCGGTTAGCTACCCCTGGCTAAATTACGTTTAGCAAAAACTTCGAAAAGTTCCTTTAAAAACTCTTCCGAACTTTGTTTTAATTAAAAAAAAATAAAGGCTAGTTTTGTTTAATAGGCTTCTAGTACTTGAGTGTAGTCATTATAATAACATATTAAAGGCCTCTGAATATACATATCTTATTTCTAATTTTTTTGTATTTTTTTATACCTATCCCCCGCAGGGGTTGACAGAGACCACAGAGCTCCATCCGCTACCATTCGTCGCAGCAAAACGGTTCTCTATTAGTCGCTTTTCACCCTCGTGAGATTCAGGACGCGACGGGTGGCGAACCACGTCGCCGTCATTTTCAACAAATTTGGTATATTAAATTCGTCTTAGTGAATCCCATGAGGAGGTCAGCCCCAGCAGAGCCCTACATGCTGAAGTAAGGCACCATAGTACCCGTGGGAGCTCGATCCCGGGACGGTCGGCACGCTTGCGACTAGGCTCGCCCTAGCCACGCATCCATTGGCACGGCAGACTGTGGATTGGCGGAGAGAAAAGGAGAGGATAGAGAAGGAAGGAAAGGGCAGGAAAGGAAATGTGGATTGGGGGGTTACCAGACTCGGAATAAACATTTATAAATCCGTATATATATTTATTCCGATGTGGGAATAGAACCCGCGACCATTGACTCCGCGGGTGGAGGGCCCCGCCACTGAGCCAATTTTTTGTATTTATACGTATACATATACATATTTTTAAATTTTTTCTTCATTATTGGTTCTCTTGATAGAAAAAGGCCACTTCATTTCTTCCCATATGTGTTTTACGAGGCGCTTATGAGAGGAATAACCAATAGATTGGGAGCAACATCTATCTGATAATAAGAAACATCCCTCAATTTTTAGGGAGACTAATGTCCAGTAGTGGACTGTTACAGCTGTATTTGATAGTTTTTGCGAATTAACAAACTTTTTTGAAAACCAAAACTTCGATTTTTCAGAAAATATTATGGAATAACAAACTGTATTTACTATTTATGTCAACACAGTTTCTCGGGAAGCAACGTAGTGATAAAAGTTGCTTACAACATAAAAAGAAGATAGTCTGCGGTGTGCATAAAAAATTATACGCTCCTGATATTTTTACAAGGGAAAATCCGTGCGAGCCTTTATTTTTATCTACTTAGAGCAGAAAAAATATGGTTTAACTATCGAGGCACTTATAATCCATACTAATATAATCAAGGACAGGGAAGTATATAGAAGGTGTTGGCTCGAGTATCAAAAGAATATGGAAGAAGGTAACGCTGTTAGAAGGACATCGGTTTTACTGTCCGATCAGCAGCCATTCGGTCGCTTCAAGAATTATTGGAGCAATGTAACGACACCACTAGCTAATAACTGGTGGGAAACGACGCAAGACAATATCCAGTAGTGTGTTCTGTATTGGAAGCTTCAATACCTTTAGGTTATTGTGCCAACAAAGTAAGTAAAATATATTTTTTATACGTATACAACTACTGATTAACCCATTTTTCAATTCCTTCTATTAGTTCACACTCATTCTATGTATTTATATATCTTGTTTAAAATTTTAACCATTAATAAAATACTTTTTTATGCATCCACTCAAGTTTAATTGCATTTTCTAAACTTGTAGTGACACTTGATGTTAATAAAGTTTTTTCAAATATTAATTCATTAATTATATGTAATTAACTAATTTTAATTTTATGTAGAGAAAAAACGCTTTATAATATTTGTATTAATTGTAAATATTTAATAAAAATAAATTTGTTTTAGAACTAAGTTTGAATTGACTTTATTTTTTTATATTACTTGTCATTGTAGGAGCAGAATAACAATTTTTCTTTCTTGATTAGAAATATTTTCATTTTTACCCAACTATACATTTTTAGGCATAATATATGTTTAAGTCAGTATTACATTTAATAGAAAACGTTCATACCCATACCTCCCTGATAGACGGGAAACGGGAATAGAACCTGTGACTGTTGGAGGAACCGGAAGTGAGAAAAATGTTTCGTCGGTGATGGATACGATGATGCACATAAATAACTTATATAACACACAAATTGTTTAATTATCTCTATCATCTGTAGCTTTGGCGTTTTGCTGAACTTTGTCAACACACGCCCCGAATTCAAGTTTCTACCCTGCGCGGATAGTCATTTCATCGGTGTGGGATAACAAAATAAACTTGCCATAACGAAAACTTCCATTACTCTACAACTCCAAAAACTTTTGATTTCGTACCACTAAACTAAAAGGTTCAAGGATTATGGTTTTTTTTTACCACTCCAGTTTATCATTTTTATTTTAATTAATTAAAAGCTAATAAACCAGAAATGTGACATTTAAAAGTCAGAATATTGATTACAGTAGCATTGAAAAATTCTTTCATATTCTTTCTCTTAATGCTATTTGTAGAAAAATATATGTTAAAGAAAATATTTTTGTTTGAATATGAAGAGGAAAAAGGAAAAGACGTTTCGGTACGCAGAAAAATGATATCTAATAATCTCGTTTACAACCATATTTCTTCGAATATCCTATTAATTTGAGCTCATTGATCTGACTTAATATCTTTTGAACCAGGTTATGTCGCTATTAGTGCTGGTTGCCTCTTGAGAAAAACTTCTTTATTTTGATTAACGTCTTTGTCACTTACTAGTTTGTGGGTCTTGCCAAATATATTTTTTAGAGCAGCGTGATGATCTATTTGCATTGAATTTACTCTTTAACGAAGCCTTATGGATATAGCAAATCGGATTCCTACAGTAATAATATAAGAATTGTATTGTCATCTAATTGCCTAATCTATCAACATCACCTGTTTGCGGTACATAATACTTAGCTTAATCCTCGAATTCTATAATTTTGTTGTTATATAGAGGCGTTAACAAACTTTATTGCTTTAACCATTTATCTCACCTGTATTTCGCTTATAAACAAATGAGGCCATGACCGCCGAAATAGGCCTGAAAAGCCATCACAAATTAAATCTAGGCTCAAAAAATTCGGTGATAAAACTCAATTATTTCTCGCACACATTATTCCTACAATAAGTTATTTAAAACTCTAGATTTATTTCGTATTACTAAAGCCACTTTCAAAAATAAACGTTTTCAAAATTCTCTCATCCATCAACAGCCTGCATCCATCAACATGCTTCATGAATTCAGTCTCTGCCAGCCACCCTGCGCAGATCGTCGCACCATCTAGCCGGGGAGCATTCCACGCTATATACCATTGCCAAGACGTAGTCTCCACTCCAGCACTTATCTCAGACAATAATTATAATTAAATATACACTCTTGCCTCTTACACATTTACATGCTCACACATTATAGATTAACCGCCATGTCCAATGAATTTGTATATACTTTTACTGTAGGTTTAGATAATAAAAATGTAATGTTATGAAATGTATTTTTTGAAATTGTGAAACAAATTCATTTATTAAAATACTTATGTCTGTTTATATCGTACTTAAGTCATCGTAAATGGCTTTGAAAATTATAATGCACTTTGCATAATTGACAGCCCTCGCTATAAAAATGTTTTCCAGTGCAATTTTTTTCATGAAATGAGGGTAATGTTGAAAGTGTTAATTTGTTGGCACTTTGATGTAGTTGGGTATGACAAGGAAATGTTTTATTTAACTTGCATAATTTTGTACAATTTTGTTTTAAAGTAACACTCTTTTTATTGTATGCTGTATTATAGTAATAATTAAAATAATTAAGTTTACAATGATTTCTGCTGAAAGAAATTTAGTTCAGCTATTATTAAAATGTTTATTTCAGCACTATTATACATTTATGTTCGTGTTTATTTTGTTTTATCATGGTACTTTTTGTGGTGTATAATTTAATAATGTAGATGTATATCCAAACAATTATTTATAATCTTAAATATTTTATATGCTTTGTTCCCGCAGGTTCACACCAAAATTCCTTGTATTTTGAGTGCATTTACAACACACAATTGATATGAACAACTATATATGTAGTAGACTCGGTAAAATGAAACTGGCAACATAAAAAATGTAGCGTAAAAGTATAAGAGTGCAAAATTATATGAAGCAAAATTATAATAAGTAATTATAGTAATTTTTAAATTGGCTCCGAAAGCCAATTTAAAAATAAAGTTTATTTTCATATTGGTTTTCGGAGCCAATAGCTGCAGGTATTTTTTTATTACACTACACTTTAATTTATTACACGATATTCAGCTATTATACGAATAATAGCCGAGTTACAGATTACTCCAAGTTAAAGTAAAAAGCTAGAGATAAAAAAGCTAGAAACTTAGGGAAAATGAAGATGTCATCACCGTCGCGTGAAACTTAAGGCCAACTGTGCTTGAAATTATTAACATATTGACTCACAAACTTTAAGGATTAGCATATAATATCTTACGATTAGCATATAATATTTACAGTTTCAATTTAGGTCTATATTTAAATACAATAGCTATTTTTTATTATTTAAATAAGTAAGTTAAAATCTATAAATATTTAATAACTGTTCATCAGAAGGTTTCATCAGCCCACTATTGGACACCGTTGTTAACGGGCCGGGAGGATTTTTCTAAAATCCTAGCCATCGCCTAGGAATTCGTACTAATATTTATTTATTTATTTATAAACACCAAAATTTCATTGCCTACAAGCAAAACTGTTGGTGTACTAGAAGAATGGAGATAAATTTCTTTTAATTTATTATATACGGTCGATCAGTTATTGTTTTCAAGTACTTAATTTCTTTCTTCTTTCTTTCCAAGATATTCTACTAAAATGCCTTGGTGAAAGATAATAATAAGCCTTTATTTACTTATTTGAATATTATTTTGAATGTTATTGAAGTAAATTAAAAATATAGATATATGTATAAGTAAATTAATAATAGCATTTAGTTTAAGTCTCTTTTCGGTTACAGACTTTCTCCAGAGTTTTCCAATTTTCTGCGTATGACACCTGCCTCATCCAGTGCTCTTCAGCTAATTATTTTGTCGGCCCACCTTTCCCTGGGACGGCTTCTCACTTATTTGCCGCTTAGGCGTTACCGCCTACCTCTTGGTCCATATTCTTTCTTGATCACGTGTTACATGGCCAGCCTATTTCAGTTACTTTAAGCGCTCGGCGTATTGGTGGATATCCAGGACTTTATTTATTTGCCGAATATTTTTACACTTATTTGGGTAAGCCTAATATTTAAGATGCTCCTCTCTATTGCGCGTTGGATCGTTTATATTTCATTTTTTATTGTTTGCATATCCATATTTGGCATCCGTACTATAAACAGGACAACAAGCAAAAGTCCGATATTATTTTATATTAAATTATTGAGTATTTAATGATATTTTACTTGTAATAAAATATCTTTGATTAATATATTTTATTAAATACAAAATATGAAAACAAGTTGAAAACAACAAAGATATTAAGGATCAGCAATTAGATTCAGCAGATAAAAAATGTGTACTAGAATGAAATCGAATACCACAAAACTTATTGATAGTATAAGAAGCGGTTACTTTCGCTAGTTTTGCGAACAGATGAGATATTGGAACTAAAAAAATAATGGCCTTTCGACCTTTGAGAAATAGGTAAGCATTTCTCATAGACCGACCACGTTTCTACAATACTCCTGGTATTATAAATATCCTTGAGTGGCGTTGGTTGCTTACCATCAGCGACAAGCTTGCTCGATTGCAATCTTACCCCATAAAAAAACATATAACCAGAATCACTTTTTCCTGTCAAATCTGCTTGTAGATACAAGTAAGAAGTGGCACACAGTAGCAAAAACTGCAGCTCTTTGCACAACCCGTAACATTACCATTATTATTCAGTTAAGATTTTGGTGTGTTAAAAATGTTAACTAAAATATTCATTTATTGTTAAAAGATAGAGGAAGAAAAACAAAGCGATCTTTTTTTGTTATCTGTCCATATTTAGTACTCAAATATGTCCCGAGTATATTTGTTATTCTCTGGCCTATACTTCTAAACATGATTGTCACAGATTCTTTCGTTTGCTTTACGTATTCAAATGACGGTCATATCATCTATGTAAGTTGGGATATCTACATACACTTCAATACTAGTACAGTGCTAACGATAAAATGTTAGTACATATAATCAGAAAATTGATGTACAATAAATATCTATCAAAGCAATATCCTTTTTTTGTTTTCTCAGGTAAGAATTTATGAAAATAACCCTGAAATAAAAATCCTGAAATTTTTACTTAAAAATTTTAACTTGTAACAAAACTTTCGTAATCAAATTTTGTTTTCTTTAAATGCTATGTCACACAGTTAACAATATAATAACTTAAATATTTTAATTTAAAAGTGGCGATCAATTCTTTTTTCCTCCTATATATGGAACGGTAAGCAAGTGAGAAAGCAAGTCACCTGGTGGTGCATATTCTCATACGCATAGACAACGTGCAGCAGATGGACATAAGGACAGATCTGAAAGATGAAGGTTAAGAATGAGTGGAGAAAAGTGAAGGAAGAAAAAAAGAGTTGTGCATTCAGCTAATTTACTAAGAAAAAGATTTTGAAGGATTACTAAAAAAAAGATTTAAAAATAATTAAACAATTACACTAAAGGACATATTCAGAATAATATTTACAATATTCTGGCATATTTAGCAGTGTACGTAAACCTGAAACGAGAGGCATACACGTCACAAGGCACCCGCACGCTCCCGTTTCAGTCAGTACGACACAGCCTCCCGACGCGAAAACTTGATTTACGAAATTGGATCTTCGCGCCGAAGCAGTACGTGTTGAGTGTAGTGAATATTCATAAAAGTGATCGCAACGGAATATCTGAGTCAATGAGTGGTCCAGTTTCAACATAGTTCATGATTTAAGAGGATACATTTTGTAAGTATTAAAACTCGTAGACATTTACATAAATATGAGCTAATAATTATTACTGTGAAATTATGATAAAATTAAGAATTACAAAATTATCATTTATTTATTTTTTTATTAATGTATGAAAAATATATATAACTATACAAATGTAAGGCACTACTTCTTTAAAAATGATATGTGTATAATATATTTATTTATATACACGAATAATATATTTTTTATAGTTGAATAATTTCATAATATATAACGAAGTTTTATTATTTGGCTCTTACTGGAAAATATTGCACTATTTTTAATTAATTTGGATTAAAATACGTTCTGAAAAATGTAATTAATATTGATTGTATTTGTATTTTTTGTTAACATTATAAAATAATTAATTAAATATCATAAACGTGAAATAGATAACTTTACGTATGATAGGATTTCATTATGATAGTTTCCTATATCCGCAACTTTATTCGGGGCGTTTGGTAGTGCGTAATTGAAATGTGCATACTGCCTAATGGCTACATAAATTAGCATGCAGGTAAAATGAAAGGGGTGTGCAGTGGAAATTCAAACTAGCCAAATACATCGCTCGCAGCAGGCCTTATTTGAATACCGAAAGTTAGACATTTGTACATGTGTGCACTTCACGCATTTTGTGATAAAAGTAAATACAGAATTATAATTTCCAAGGGTGTTTAAAAATAACTGACCCATTTTCTCAAGTATTTCATTATTTCTTTGTAACTAATGTGAAACTTAGTTTTTCCCAAAAACCAACAGATCTTTTTAAACGAAAAATGAAAATGAAATATTAATATTGTAAATAATTATTTAAGGTTAAATGATTTTCTTATTTTTTTAAAAGGAAGTATGGAAAATAGAACGAACTCTCAAGGCATATTGCAGACATATTGTCGATATCAGACTTATTGCATTGCAATTGTTAATCTTTTCCTACCACGAATATTATTTTATACTCCATCAAGAAACTTTAAAATGGTCCATTCTTACCTTCTAATACATGAGCATACTATTCAACTAATTCTCTCGAAAATTCTTTCCATGCAATACTTATTAATGCAAACAGCTACTTTTAGCGGTATTTCTAATCCGACAAATAGGAATTTTTAAAAAGCTTATTAAGACTAGCACTTCTGCAACACCTCATGTGCCATCCTATGTCATAAAAAATAGAAAAATACTTTAAATCTTAATTTTCTATTAAAATTATTCTGAACCTGTTAGTAAGTGCGAAAAAACCGTTTTGAGGGCCACTCAATTAGCCCTGTTCTTCAGTTCTTAAATGAATGACCTATCAAGAGAGGGAGTCTCTTATAGTGGTCCAAGCTAAGGTCTCCTCTTCTAATTGTCCTTTGGATTACTAGTGATGCCGCTGCCTTTTATATTTCTTTTTCACGCACATAACTTAAGTAAGTCGTCCGGCACTTATTCCATAGAGCTATGGTTAAGTGTTATAGTAAAACCTTTTTTATGCTATCTCGCAGGAAATTAAAATCAATACCCTATATGTACATATGACATTCGAGTTTGAACGACATAAATAAAGCAGTAACGAAGTGAATTTTGAATCATAAGTCGTAGGTTTGACTTCGGTTTCAGGATAGATATTTGTATGGTTTCAGATATTTATTCTGAGTCTACCCAGATTCGATCTACCGGATAAAAATGACAGCGCGAAGCACCCATTTATGCGTCTCATTTTTATCTTCATAATGAAACTCACAATATATTAGAACTACACACCTAGTGTAGTGTTGTAGCCCTAGTATATCGTGTGTGTGATGATCAGTTAGAGCATTATATGGTTTATTTCAAAGTGTAGATTTCTATAACCCTAAAAACAACAAGTTAATTATTAAAGAGTGTAGTTAATTATTATAATTTAAAGCAACTATTAAATTAATTTATTAACAGTATGCTTAACATTATATTTTTCCATTTGGCGTTCCCTATTATTATACTAAAACATAGATAACGACTGACAAAACCCATTATCACATGAACATAATTGTGTTGTCACTGCAGACCATTAGTTTAAAATACGAGCTGGCCTCATTCCCCATTGGCATTTTTCTTTCTTTATTTAATATGGTTTATGAATTTATGGCATGTTTCATAAAAATTCCACGAACAAATCTGAAGTAAGCGCTGAAAAAAAGATCTTCGAAATTTCTAATATAGCGTAGGACGTAAATAAATTCCGTAACCTTTAAAAAATATATCTAAGGACGACTTTGTTCAATAGCTTGCCTTTTATAAGATTATTCTATATATAAAGATTATTTTATTTACATATTTGCGCAAAAAATTCCATGACCTGTTAATTAGTTGATTGCTCATCCATAGATAAGTCTTAATATTTAATAATCCCCAACAGTCCGCGGACATACATGATGGGTTAACTATTCTTCCAGAAACGGGGAGATACATGTCTAGTAATAAAACAACCCTTACTAAAAACCTTTTATTTTTTATTCTTTATAATATTTACTTTGATCCGATTTTTTAATTTTACTTTATTTCTACATTTTATTTATTTGTACTATAAATATATAATAAATATATATATATATAATAAATTATAGATATATACTATATATCTATAATTTATTTATTATTTAATACAATTTGTCATCCTTATAAAAATTTGCGGGACATCCAAACTTGCAATAATAACTATATCTTGCAATAGTAAATATAAAAAGTAACTATAAGCCATACATATATGTACATATTTATTCGGAAGCAAAAATAGAACCTGCGACTATTGACATCGAAAATGGTAACTTCACTTCTGAGCCATTCAGGTCATCAAAGAGTATGAGTTTGCAAATGACTGGATCTTCTCTTAAAAATGACGGGGTTTACAAAACATTTGATAAAAAATATGGAAATTAAAGAAACCCAACAAAGTTTCTGTCGTATAAATGAAGAAACGAGAAACTTATGGAATCACATCAGCGTCCATTTGTCCATCTTTCATACGCAAATGCTCCTAAAACTTTCAGCCATATAAGTACATTCCTCACTAAGATAAAAAGTCGTGGCCTTCATACGGATAAGACTTTATACAAGTTATAAATTATTTTTGCGTGTTCTTTGTTGGCGTTAAAATATAACAGGAATAAATTATTTCATAAAATCGTCGTGTAAGGTATGAAAAAGATTGGTTGGATATTTTAAGAATTTAAATTTGATGTATATTTTCCGGCATATAATTGGGATCCCCCATTTCTTTCCGCGGCTGTCGTAATAGGAGACTATGAGAGCGAAGATGGCCAGGCCGATCTGGAATTACGCAATAAACAACAATAAACAGGATGCATGGTTTTCGGCATAAAAAAGGACAATTATTCACTTGAGTATCGTACGAGGTGACATGTACCAGTAAAAAGATGAGCAGCACCTTCTGCCTTGGTATAAAACCATTCTGAGATCCGCAATCGGATTCTTCGACTACATCAACGCCCCTCAATTTTGAAGGAAGTCATTTCCCAGCAACAGAATGTGATTGATAATATTTTTTATTAATAATAAATAGATTGCCAATTAAATAACACAAATGTAATTTCTTTTGGAGCCATGGACGCAGTAGTGATTGGATATTGATTGAATATATTTAATAACATGGTAAGTATATCGATTTAACAATACAAATGACACAATGAAAATATTTTTAGACACAACGTTTCGCACACGAGTTTATTGCCCTGATATCGCCTACAGGAATATTCCGAGTCCTTTGTGTGTTGTAATGATATACAAGATAAAATGTATCTTAGTAGGGTTCATTGATTGTTTTTCATGGAAAAGGTAGGAAAATGAGAAAACGGGTCATCTGACGGTTAGCCAGTGCCTCTCATACATATCTACAGTACTAAGAGTATTGCAGCAGTGTTGCATACTATAGGGTGGGAGTGTGGAAAGAAAGGAAGGGGAAATGAGTTAGGCCTCCAGCTCCCAGCCCTCACCAAACGAAACACGGTAACATAGTAAAATACTACGACTTAATGCTGATGTTCAACGAGGTTAAGCTACTTTCCATTCAGGTCAGCCTATGCTACTATGACTCTTCCACTAGTATATGAGTGTAAAGCTTTCATTTATATATATATATATATATATATATATATATATGTGTATATATATATATATGTATACATATATATATATATATATATATATATATATATATATATATATATTGGTTACCAGACTCGGAATATTTTTTTTTATGTCATAGGAAGGCAAACGAGCAGGCGTGTCACCTGATGGAAAGCAACCAACGCCGCCCATAGACATCAGCAACGCCATAGGCAGTGCGGAAGCGTTGCTGAAAGGAAAGTGAAATGGATGGGAGTGGGAGTGGGAGGGGGAGAAGGAGTGGGAATGCTACAGACAAATAATATGCCATTCTTGACAAAGTATTCGTCTGCAGCTTTGCTCTTCCACTGTTAAATTTATAAATCCATATATATGTATACACATATATATATATATATATATATATATATATATATATATATATATATATATATATATATATATATATATATATACACATATATATATATATATATATATATATATATATATATATATATATATATATATATATACACATATATATATATATATATTCCGATGCGGGAATCGAACCCGTGACCTCGGTGAGCGGAGGGCCCTGCCGCCGAGCCAATCGAACGTATTATTTCAATAAATTTTCCAAAACCTAGGCTAGAAAAAAATAATGTTTTTTTTATGTAAAGTATAATTTTAAACTTAATTGAACTCGTGTATTTTAATGCTACAGCAGGAATCCCTGGAGACGCGTATATAGACGGACAATATTCACAGATCACAGAAACGTTTGGCAAGCATGTGGCCATGTTATATTCAACGATAGCTTTAATGTATGAGGATACTGAAACATTTGTTTTGAAAATTTTTTTGAAAAAGCAGCTGAAAATATATGTGTAATTTTAAACATAATTTAAAATAAGTTACGTCACAATGGAATCAATACATAAGTATTTTAAAAGATTATTTACATTAGTTACACCAGATATTATTTTGTCACTTACAGGTTTAAAATTTCTTAAACTATTATATATGTATATGTAGCACTCGAAAGTTTTCTTTTGGAGAAATGAATTCTTTAAAGTAGCCAGTGACAAAAAAAAACATTTTTGAAATTTCGGAATATCATTATATAAATATTGTTCAGCGTTTGAGATAATGTTACTTGAAACACTCGCTTACAATTTTTGCATTATTGATTTTTGCTTTTTTCTTTAACAAAAATGTTGCACAAAGCGGACAAAAGCGAAGGCAAAGGCGTATTCTACTGTTTCATAAACCTATTTGCGTAAAAATAAAACAGCCTTTAAACTCCATTACTGTATACAGTTACGAAATTCGGCGGATATCGAGTTTTAAAAAAGGTAGTTAGGCACTTTTAGCTCCAACAAAGTATTTTCATTTAATTATGAAATAAATTGAAATAACACGATAAAAGCTTTACCTTTTATTATCTAATTTACGTTAAATACAAAAGAAAATTAAATTTGTCTTTACAAGTGTTCTCAATTTGCAATCACATTTCACACGTCATTACAATGAGATTCTGACTGGGTACCGATGATGATACTATCTGACGTAAGAGAGCCAGTGAGCTTGTCTTCATTGTTTTGACATATGATCTGAAATTCAAATTTCATGTAACAATCATGCTGCAGTAATATTTTTGTAACTTTCTTTAGCAAGAATTTTATTGCAGATATTTATTTGCAGCAAAAATAGGACATCTTATCTGGGATGTACCAAACTCTCGCATAAAACAAAGTCCTGTTTCAAGCCTTGTTACTACGACTTGTTCAATAACGAATGGGTGTCGTAGGCCCATTCCTTCTCTCGTTCCTACACCCTCACTCACGTATATATCTACCCTCCAATTCCTCGTATTAGCTAATTTTTCATAAGGCAACGCATGTACTATGCCCTTGGTATTTCAGATGTCCGTGAGTGGTGGCATTTATTCATCATCATCATCTGGTAGGATGATCCACCTACTCGTTTGTCTACCACTTTTATTTAAAAACAAAGAAAAGTTTATATATTATATAAACATTAAAACAGAAATCATTATGATTATCTCTTATCACGCTTGGGATACAGTATATAAGTTACAGTCGCTGATTATAGTATTCAGAGCACAGTCAAGCTCCGAACTGTATGTAGGTCGAACTTTGACTGTGCTGACGTTGCTGATCAAAATTCTGACCGTGTAAGATCGATCCTAATAGTCGTTAACTTTCAACAACGCTGTGAATAACTTTGTAAGAGTGATAAGAATATAGTACAATGTATTAGGGACGCAGTAATATTTCCTATGTGTTGTAAAGAATACATTTAAAAATAAAAAAGCTATTTTTTTTTTTTTTTTTTTTATGAGATAGGAGGGCAAACGAGCAAGCGTGTCGCCTGATGGAAAGCAATCAACGCCGCCCACGGGCAACCACGACACCGCAGGAGTCGCGGAAGCGTTGCCGGCCTTTTAGGTATGTATAGGCTTGTTTTTTGAAGGTTCCAATGTCGTAACGGTTCGGAAAGACCGCCGAGGGTAACTGATTCCACAAACTGGTGGTGCGTGGAAAGAAGTTACGAGCGAAACGCACCGTAGTAGATCGCCACTCATCCAGGTGGTGGGGATGAAATTTTTCTTTACGGCGAGTTGTGCGGTTGTGGAATTCCGCGGCGGGAATTATTCCAAATAATTCCTCAGAGCACTCCCCATGATAAAGGCGGTAAAAAATGCTGAGAGATGAGACATCTCTCCGCAGCGCTAGAGAATCAAGCCGATCGGTGAGATCTTGGTCATCGACGATTCGGATCGCACGACTTTGAATGCGCTCAAAAGGAAGAAGTTGATACTGGGGAGCCCCGGCCCAGAGGTGAGAACAGTATTCCATGTGTGGCCTGACTTGTGCCTTGTAGCTATTTATGGAAACCATAGGCAAACACACTTGTTTATGATTATTAATGGAGTCAGGCGTTACTTTGCGGAAATCCATCACTATATGGACAGTCAAAAGTTTTACTTAGCTAAGATCCGCGACAAGCAAAACAATAACAGAAAATTAATAACGTGTGTTTTTCTGTTGGATTAAGTGGATTTATTTGGAACTTAAACCAAAAACTTACCGAAAATCGGCCATCAATTCTCCCACGCACCAACCACTATACACAACACCAAACTCACATTACCACTTTTCCATCTTGTAAACGACACGTGTTTCGTCCCAACACGAGGCATCTTCAGGTATAGTAAACTCTACGGAAGACAACCGAAAAGAAAAAGCTTTTCGGTTGTCTTTAACACACACATTATTAATTTTCTGTTATTGTTTTTCTTGTCGCGGATCTTAGCTAAGAAAATTTTTTGACTGTCTATATACTTGTTTATTTAAAAACAAAGCGGGTTACATGAAGGTAAGTAATCACCACCGCTCGTAAATATCTGCATAACTTAGGGCACTGCAGGTGTGTTGCCTTTTTAGGGTAAGCATGTAAATAATGCGAGGGATAAAGGAAGTCATTGAAGTAGGAGAAGAAAGTAAAGGAAGGATAGAGGATTGTTACCTCAGCGTAAGTAACGCGGTAACACTGTTAATTGATACGGCTTATGGTAACAACCTGGATCGAACCTTTAAAATGTAAGCTTATATTTTGAAGGTTAGTTAATATTTAGAAGTTGGGTTACATAAGTTGAGGATTTTTGGTGAAGGTAGCTAGTTCCACAAAGTTGTAGTGCCTGAAAGGAATTTCATCAAAAGCCGTACCAATGAATATATAGTTTAATCTGACTCTGTGTGTCCCGCTAATATGTAAATAATGGGTAAATTCCTCTGTAAATTAAGAGGCGTTGTGCGCAGCAATTAGGCATATATGAGCCTTTTATGTTATAGTATTATATTTAAAAAATCTCTTAATATATAAATATAATCCAGATCACGAGTTTGATTATTGCCAAGCAGGTGCTAATTTGAGATACTGGTTAACTAAGTGAGAGTAGAACAAAGTTCCCTCTCTGAAATAATTTAAGACGAGAAATCCTGAATTTGATTACGTCATTATGAACGCAATAAGCTCGGAAAGTCAAGGCCTCGAGTGAATGTGTAACGTGTTGGATTATACTCTAGACACGTGGCACACTTATAAAGGTGTTGTGTATACTCGATGGTGTATTTACTAAATTAAGAGCAGTATTTGAAGTTTTTGCACTCTTTCTCTCTTTTTAGAAACAAATATACTGATTTTACAAATATACTGAAACTTCAAATTGTGATAACTAAAAATATACTGAAATTATAAATATACTGAAACTTTTAATTGTAAGACAGTGATGTAAGATACATCAAAAATATACATTCAAAAGATACATCCAAAGCGCTGCATGAGGTATATAACATATTGTACTCTATGCAATTGGGGGAGAATTTGAGTATCGTTGGTCTGAAAGTATTTATTTGTGGTTAAAAAGTACATTCAGGTTTTGCCGGGATAAAAGCCCAGAACCCTTGAATTTAAAGATATACACTCTAACTCTTCACCAAATGTCGCACCCATTTTTATAATCATTTAAATAGTGTCACTTTAATTTTAAATCGATTAGTAGTTACAAATAATAATTATATTCAATTTGGAATTTTATTTTATTAGATATATAAACTAGTGGCGCTCCACGAGTGCTGGAGTGGAGACCGCGTCTCTCTAAACGTAGTGTGGTGCGCCCCCCGCCTAGATGGTGCGACGATCTGCGCAGGGCGGCTGGCAGAAACTGAATGCGTGTAGCCAAAGATCGGGCTAGGTGGCGCTCAATGGGAGAGGCCTATCTCCAGCAGTGGACTGCCGCAGGCTGTTGATGATAAACTAGTACATATTAATTCAAGGCATCGATGATCTTTCTCGTATAATATTAGAATGTGTTAGGGTAGTAATTTTGAAAATACGGTTACCTTAGTTAGTACCTTATCGATTAATTTATAAGATACATAATTCTGCGGGAATTTCAGCGCTTCAATTTCTTATTTCACACAATTTAATTTCACACAGTATATTAAAAGTGTTCGGGTGTAATTTTAGTTCAACTTCACGTTTATACATGACATCCTTATTATCATGCACATACGGTTACCGTGAACTTATATATGATCATAATAATATAATCTTTATTTCAGACAAGTTTTTTTTTGGTCCATACATTTTAACATTTTTGTATTAGTAATTATGTACACTTTAAAAATTATGTTAGTAAATCATTTACATTGAAGCTGATTTAGCTGTATCATAAGGCGCGATTTGAATCTAGCAACAACGGTTTTCATTATAGAGTTGGAGCTATCCCGTATTCTGTGAAGCAACGAGGCTGTTTGTTTTGGCCCAAAAGTCATCGGTGCGGGCTTTATGGAACATACCTGAAGCACTGCAGAAACAATAATCTGAAACTATTATTATAGTATTATTTGAGTCAGAGGAATATTATAAAATAATTATAATTCTCATTACTAGTAACTTCTGCTTGTCTGGTAATAATATAAAACATTGTAGATGTAGTAGATGGGGTGGGTCTAGTGGTAGAATTTTACTTTGTTACTGCGTAACAAATTTCGTTCAGCAAATACTGGCATCCAGAGGCCTAATTCATTTTCCCTTCCTTTTTTCCTACTTTCCCTTCCTAAATTCTTTATCCCCCTCTCATTAAACACTTTTCCATCCAATATTCAAATCCTTATCTTAACGAAAGCAATGCATCGTCAGTGCCTTTAGTACTGCAGATAGGGTTGCTAACTTTTTGTACCAAAAATAAAGTAAAATTAATTTAAACAGTATTTTATTTTTTTTAAATTTTAAAACCCATATTTTGGAGCTTATTGAAAAAATAAATTAATAACTTATTATCATTTTTAAAATATTCGTAAACCACTTCACAATTTCAATTGAAATTAAAATACATGCAGAGCTTAGTATTTATTAAATTAATTTGGCTTTCTTCCTAGGTATTGTATGAGAATCAGATGAATCTGATTGTCATACAATACCTAGGAAGTAATTTTTAATCTTTACTTTCCGTCTTTTACATCTAAAAATTAAAACTGCATGAACTGTGTTGCTTACGTGACTTTGACAGTTAAGTTCCGATACAAAATATGGCCGGGTACCTGCGAGGATGAAAACAGTACTTTGTATACATTTTAATAGAAAAGTAAAAATTATTAAAGAGCGCAATAAAGTATGAACATATTTTGAAAACTCTGGTTGGTAACCCTGACTTTAGGTGTGTACATGGGCGGTGGATATTCGTAGCCGAAGCGGGTTGCTTCCCAATAGGTGACCCGTTTGCTCGTTTACCTTTCTATCCCATAAAAATATATGATTTATTTATTTATTCATTATTTTTGTACAAACTGTGTTACACAGGCGGACTCATTGCCAGAAGGCATTCTCGATCCATCAAACTTTGGGTTTACTTTGTTTCCTTTTCATCAGCGACATATTTCTTTATTTGCTTTCCTATCCCAAAAATAAGAAAGTAATACTTGTTATAGAAACATTGTTCATAGTGCATATAAAATTTAACAGGTTGGCAGCGTGATGCTTCGAAGCTTGTTATGTGCTCTTTAATATGCAGCGGGGTGGCCTCTACTTCATGTGTTTAGCGTTGTGCTGTTTACATAACGCTTCTGGTAAGCATGTTTATTTTTCCTTGATATTTATTAATTTTTATATTCGAGAATGTGTTGTGAGCATTAAGCAATATATTTAAAATATATTGCTTAGTGCTAATTTATACATAATAATATATTTAATCGCTTACCATTTATACAATATAACCTATATATGTCCCACTGACACTAACCCATCACTCTTTTCTAAGATAGATTTGCGGGACACAGACTCGAAATAAATTTTTATATACCATATATATCCCGATACAGGAATTGAACCCGTGACGTTATGGAGTCAATGCTATAAACGATAACTTCGCTACCTTAACTTCATCAGCGTCTAGAACTTATCCGTCATCACCGTATTGCGCAAGCAAACTGGTAACCGCTTATATTTTAAGCGGCTAAAATATTTGAATATTTTTTTATACATATTATTTACATTTAATAAAAATTCTTTATCTTAAATATAATATTTTATATATTTTATAGTGTTATTTAAATAGATAGAGGTAATTTTCATTAAAATACAAGCTATATTAAATTCCTTAATAAGTATACTGCTCATGTGACAGATTAAATGTTCGCATCTAAGCTATTTTGGTTGCTTCTGACACGTACGTTTTATTGTATCTAGTTGAAACCTTACGTGGCGTATTGAAGTTTCAACAGTTGGTAGTGTCATGTTTTCCCACGATGTCTTCCTTCAGCCCATAGCGATATTTATTCTTAAAATTGCATTTATTAAATGAGTTCATTATGTTACGATTTTTGACTAATTATTAGCCAAACATTATTATTAATGATTAATAATCATAGTTTGGCTTTACGTAGGGTGGGACACCCTCCGTCTAGATGGAGCGACATCTATGACGAAATACCCTATCTGGCAGAAACTAAATGTAGTAAACAAATCTATGGCTATCATCAGCCAATATCATCAGCCGTAGTCTGACGATATTGATGATGGAGACCTCTAATTTATGCTAATAAAAACCATTTCCTGAAAATCGTGTATTGTGATTAAATTTGTTGAACACAATCTTTTTTTATATATCAATGCTAAGTTAATTTAAGAAATATTATACGCCAATATAGCTTGCACACGCGTGTTCAATTCCTGCAGAAATGGGGATCCTCGCGTAATCAGCGGGAAACATAAAAAAGTAATATAATCTAAAAATTGTGTCTGCTTTATATAACTTTAAACGCATATAACACTTGACCAACTTTGTACATATATAGGTTATAGCGCAATAAGTCACAATTAAATTAAAAAGTTCAGCGAACTTGTGCTCTCAATATGGAGACATTTATATTTTTTTATACATTTTCTGTTAACTTTATACACATGAAAAACTTGAATAGTGTCCAAACGAAACGCATCTTCGAAACAAATAACTATTATTGAGTCATGTTTTGTTCGTATAATGATACAAATTTTTATACAGTATTATTTCAAACATTATTAATTTTATAATATTTTGATTTTCATTCCTTTAGATACGCATCGTGTTCCAGAAGACAATCCTATAAGGAGACGTCGAAGTGACGAAAAAGACAGCCTCGCTTTGTCAAGGGAAATATTTAGGAATATTACAAAGAAATTACGGGAGAATTTCAAGAGTGAGGCAACAGTTGAAATAAATCAACCTAGAATATTGCAAAGTAAGTTTTTTCTTATTTCTGTATTTACATAAATTACATACTAACTTTAATTAACATAAAATTCCACTGCAATGTAATGCCTAGGCTTAGAAGTCAGATTGGGGATATCGTATTGGTTATTATTCTCAGATAGACGATCCATCTACTGGCATTTGCTTCCCTAGATGCCTAGCACGACATTCACGGGAATAAATTGAGGGGTCATTTTTTTACCAGGACATTAGAAAAGTGTAAAGATAGTAGGTATTATAAGAGTATATCTAAGGTTCCGTTAATTATACATATACTCAATAAATAAGAATACAATTGTTTCAAAACCGAATACATTGTACGTACGGAGGCACGCTTATTTTGCTTGTCTACTAATTACCAAGGTCTTGGTAATTATGTATACATAACCTAATGTATACATAATTACCGAGACTTCAGAGTAAACACCTTGTACTAGTTGTATTATTATTAATACTTTTTCATAGTAGCTTGAAAGACTATCCTGTCTCTCTCACTGATGTAAGGATTTGTCTATCGTTGATGGTGATACATATTTCTTGTTTTCAAATGTATTTATTTATTTGGTTATATTTTGTATAGATTTATGACCGGTATGCTAAATATTGTTGAGTCGATGTGAGTCCACAGAGATAATTTAGTTTAGAGGAATCTAGGAAAAAGGGTGCTTCATTTATCACCTTAGCAAATTAACCGATTTCAAGTACTTACACTGATTTTACTTCTAATTTTTTAAGTTTTTATTTTATTGCGTTCCCTTTTGCATTAAGTTTAATTGAAAGTAACTGTTATACAGCAAAGTGTTAGTTACAATGCCTACTTTTTCAAATAATAGCATTGTGTCAAGAAAAATGTTAACATCAAAAGATCCAGATCCAAATCATTTGGCATTCTTTTTTTTATGGGATAGGAGGGCAAACGAGCAAGCGTGTCGCCTGATGGAAAGCAATCAACGCCGCCCATGGACAACCGCGACACCGCAGGAGTCGCGGAAGCGTAGCCGGCCTTTTAGGTATGTATAGCCTTGTTTTTTGAAGGTTCCAATGTCGTATCGGTTCGGAAAGACCGCCAAGGGTAGCTGGTTCCACAAACTAGTGGTGCGTGACAAGAAGTTACGAGAGAAACGCACCGTAGTAGATCGCCACTCATCCAGATGGTGGGGATGAAATTTTCCTCGATGATCGATGACGAGTTGTGCGGTTGTGGAATTCGGCGGCGGGAATTATTCCAAACAATTCCTCGGAGCACTCCCCATGAATAAAAAGTATTA